>PVJA010041418.1:0-17815 GCA_004027025.1 Myocastor coypus
AATAGGGAGGTGGGTCATGCCCACACACTGCACTCTATAGAATGATTGTGAGGACAATATGCAGTATGTCAACTTTCAAAGAAAAGAAGGGGGAAAAGAAAAAAAAAGTAATGTGAATTTAGAAAGGTTAATGTTTAAGTGTTTGATCAATCTTATATAACTATATGTATTAATCTAAACTGATCTGATGATGAAAATATGTAATATAACCATTGTTAAATTTAAACAATAAAAAAATTGAAAAAAAAAATAAATAAATCTTCTTGAGCTCAAAAAATAATAATAAAATAAAATAAAATTCATGGGTTGTCTTTTCTCTTTGCTGGTAATTTCTTTTGACATTCAAAAACTTCTCAATAAGAGTAATTTCCAGTTGTTGCTGCTTTCAAGTATTACCCATACAGTTTGGTTTTTGTTCATGAACTCTTTGCCTATCCCAATGTCTTCAAGATTTCCTCCCACTTACTCTTCCAGGAGATTTCGTGTTTCTGCTTTAATATTTAGATCTTTAATGTATTTTGACTTTAGTTTAGTGCACGGTGATAGACTGGGTCAAGTTTTAGTTTTCAGCATGTAGAGAGCCAGGTTTTCCAATACCATTTGTTAAAGAGGCTATCTTTCTTCCAGTAAGCATATTTGGCCTCTTTGTCAAAGATAATGTGGCTCAGTGTGTTTTTGGTTGTTTCTGCATCTTCTAATCTATTCCATTGATCCTCAGGTCTTTTTTGCCAATACTATGCTATTTTTTATCACAGTAGCTTTGTAGTATAATTTTAAGTCAGGGATTGTACTGCCTCTGGCCTTCTCTTTGTTGACTAGGATTGCCTTTGTTTTTCTTGATCTTTTCTGGTTCCAAATAAATTTTAGGAATGATTTTCCTAGGCCTTTAAGGTATGTTGGTCATATCTTGAATGGGATCGCATTAAATCTGTATAACAATCTTAAGAGTATGGCCATCTAAACAATGTTAGCTCTTCCCATCCAGGAGCAGGGAATATTTTTCAAATTTCTGAAATCCTATTTGATTTCTTTTTTCAAAGTACTGTAACTTTCATTGAATAGATCTTTTATTTCTTTGGTCATATTAATTCCTAAGTATATCATTTTCTGTGGTGTTATTATAAAAGATGTTGTTTCTCTAATTTCCCTCTCGGTGTGTTTGTTGTCTGGGTAGAGGAATGCTATTGACTTTTGGGTATTGATTTTGTATCCTGATATGCTACTGAATTTATGTATTAATTCTAGAAGCTTCTTGGTGGGGTTTTTTGGATCTTTCAAGTACAGTATCATGTCATCAGCAAATAGTGATAGTTTAACTTCTTCCACTTATTTTTTTATGTGTATGAATGTTTCTTTTAATGCTGGTTATTTTTCATTCAAGGAATATTCCAAATTGTTAACTTTTTGCTCAGTTAACAAATACTTACATTGCTTTCTGTTTTTACACTAAATAAATGAAAAAATGGAAATATTGTTATTCATCCTGGGTATTTAAATAGGTGTGGAATAGCAGAATAGTAAACAATATGTATTGGAACTTATATGACACTGCCAAACAGTTCTTCAGTGTAGTTAAATTAGTCTGTATTATAAATGCATAAATGAGAGTATGAATTGTTTTGTTTTATGTGATTTCCCCAGCTATGGTGTGCCCAATCTTTATTTCTTTTTTTTTTTTTTTTTTTTTTTTTCATTTTGCAATGGCATCTCATTGTATCTTTATATTTTGCTTTAGCGATTATGTTGTGCTTCCATTTTGGAGGTTCTGATAGTTTGTTGAAGGGAGTTTAAAATGTTTCACAAGCTTCCCACAAATTTAGATTTTTTTTAGTATTGATATAAAAGAATATTAAGTGTATATGTGTACATATACCATCTTCCTCTATAAATATTTTCTCCAAGACTTTGGTAAATATTTTAACTTAATTGTCTTTCCATAAAGTCTAAATCATCACTCTTTTCCTTTTACGAGTAGCACAGTTTTGTGCTAGCTAGGATACATTTTCATGTTTCAAGGTGAAAAATTATCTCTTTTTGTTCTAAAAGCAGTATTGTTTTACCTGCTATGTTTAGATTTACAATTACTTAATTTTGTGTATAGTGCATAATAAAGGCTACAGTAAACAATGACTAATGTAATCCTCACAAAGCTCAGCCAAAGCTGCAATTAGTTCCCCCTGTATTATATCTGATGATAACACTGGAGCAGACTACAGTTGTACAACTGGGCCCACACTCAGAGCTGTATGAAATAAGAATCTGGTTTTCTGTCCTAGCAGTCAGAATTTCAAATATTTTACTATAAAGAATTATATTATAAAATTTTCAAGGCAATTAAATCCATAAAATGATGTTAATATTAGTATTTTTATTATTAAACCTTCAAAAATGGGGGCCTGGCGGGATGGCTCAGTGGTCTAAAGCGCCTGTTTGGGAAAGCTTGGGCGGCTTCAGGGACGGCAGTTCAATCCCCGGAACCACATGCAGCGCCAGCCCTGCCCTCGGGGCAGGCTGAGCCAGCCATAAAAATGAATGAACAAACAAAGGTTCTGAAACAAAAAATAAATAAATAAAATTAAAATTGAAGTTTAAAAAAAAAAAAAACCTTCAAAAATGAATTAATGAATGAAAACAAATCTTAGTATTTACGGAGAGAACAGTCTTGATTCTTAAACAGAAAATACATATTTCCTAAAGGTGGCCAAAAAAAAAAAAATCTTAGAAATTAGCTCATTGTATTAGTGAATTAATTAATATTTAAATATTAACAGGAATGAAGTGCTGGGGAGATAGCTCCATGGCGCAAGTGCCTGCCTGGCAAGTGCAAGGTTGTGAGTGTGAACCCTGGTCCTATCAAAAAAAAAAAAAAAAAAAAAAAAAAAAAAAAAAAAAAAAAAAAAAAAAAAAAAAAAAAAAAAAAAAAGAAATGAAGAGAGGAACTTCAACAAAAGCCTAAGAATGAAGATATGTTGGTAAAAAGACAACAGACTGAAATACTTTAAATGGAAAAGCTCTGCTTATACCTCCCCGACCTTTCAAAAAGATGCAATTCACTTGAAGATTACAGGAAAATAATTTCTTCTGTTCCCAGAATATATGCATGTACCAATGCATGGGTAAAAACCTTACAGAACAAACTAATTCATAGGCCTCAATTATTGTTTATCAGGATTTATAGAATACTAAAACCTTTGATAAGAAAATACTAGATCCTTTCTACATAAAGCTAGCATTCAAAAGAGTAAATCACAGTGTATATGATCCTGAATATGATCAAGTTTCATCAAGCCATTTAAAAATTTATGTTGTGCATTGGAAAATTTTACTAAAAGGCAATTAGTGTGATAAGCACACACTGTAAGAGATGAAATTAGGAAAAGTTGGTTAAGGGTTAAAGAAAATATGTCTGTATTTGCATGCCACGCAATAAGATTGCAGCTTTTACTTGACATCAGTTGTGTTCTATACCAACCTATGACAGGGAATAGGAGTAAGAGTTAATTTGAATAGGGTGGCAAAACACTTTTTCATAAAAGCATCATTGAATTCATTTCGCAGCATATGCCTGTCTTCTTGTTTGATGTTGGTCACAGAATTTGAAAAAGATAAACTATAACTGCCTATCCAAAAGTCAAACTTACACTAAATTCAAAAGCAGGATTTAAAGGAAAACAAACAGTGGTGTAAGGTATGTCTTTCTCTTCATTTAGTCATGATAAGTATTCTGCAGAGCTTTGTGACCATTTTTATAACAGCAGGGTTGTTGTTGGAAATTTTGCCAATGTCTTTATAGCTCTGGTGAACTGCACAGACTGGGCAAAAAGACAAAGGATCTCCTCAATTGATCGAATTCTCACTGCTCTGGCAGTGTCCAGGGTAGCTTTGCTTTCGATAATGCTCACAGGTTGGTTTTTTGCTCTCTTTAATCCAGCTCTAAACTATAAAATTATTACTCATCTTTTCTGGATAACAACCAACGATTTTAGCATCTGGATTTCTACTAGCCTTAGCATATATTATTTGCTCAAAATAACCAATTTTTCCAATCATATTTTTCTTCACCTAAAGAAGAAAGTTCACAGTGTTGTTGTGTTGACTCTATGTAGTGGGTTGCTATTGATTCTTTCTAGACTTGTGATATTTTCTGTATATCATTCAGTGAAGCTGGAAAAGTACAAAGGAAACGTGACTTGGAAGATAGAGCTGGAGAACACTTTCAGAAGTGCATTCGCTATAGAGTACTTCATACCCATTATTATATCCGTCATCTGTTTTCTGGTGTTAATCTATTCCCTTCATAAACATCTTAAACACATGCATCAGTACAGCAATGGATCCGAAGATCCCAGCACCAAGGTCCATGTGAAGGCTTTGAAAACTATGGTCTCCTTTCTTTTGCTAGTTGCTATGTACTCTCTGTGTGAAATCATATCAAATTGGAGTTTTAATGTGCCTCAACATGAATCAGTTCACTTGCTTGCCTCGACTTTCACAACCTTATATCCTTCAGTCCACTCATGGGTCCTGATTTGGGGGAACAGGAAACTGAAACAGGCGTTTGTATTGCATCTGTGGCCAGCAAGGTGCTGATGAAAGACAAGAAAGCTTCAAGTCCTCACCAAGAAAATTGATGCTGTGTGACTTCTAGAAGAATCTGAAGGCTGTGACATGTTGTGCTTCATTTAACTTTTTCCATTGTGATTTTAGTAATTTATATAGATTTTTCTAATATATCTGTTGGCAAAAATATTAAGTTAAAAACATGTCTTTTGTGTTAGAATATATGTGTGCAAAACATAAAAGAAATCAATAATGTAGCCTTAATTTTTTTTTTTTTTGTCTTTTTGAGACAGGGTCTCGCTATGCAGTTGAGGCTGGCCTTGAGCTCACTTTTGTAGCCCAGGCTGGTCTCGAACTCGCACCAATCCTCCTGCCTCAGCCTCCCGAGTGCTGGGATTACAGGCGTGAGCCACCACGCCCGGCAGGAGCTAATTATATAAAATACGGTTGGAAGTTTATCTGAATTAAGTAATAAGATGTATTTCATTTACATGGTCTCTGTTATTCCCCATTTAACAAAATTATGATTCATATTTATGCCTTATTTATGCACTATTAGCTTATCACAGATATCCTTGCTATTTTCCATAATCTTTATATCATATGTCAATTTGTGTTTAGAGTTCAAATGTTTGAACTCCTTACTCAGATCTCAAGAGCATTTAACTCTAATTACATATCAAAAATATCTGTTTGAGGCAGATTGTATTTCTTAAAAATATTTTTCTGGTTTTTATGGAGACTAAAGCTATTATTACAAAATAAACAATCAGTAACATTTGCTACTCTAAGCAGCAAATGTTCATGGTAAAATTTAGTGTTGCCTTCAAGCAAGGAGTACAGAAAAGTATAAAACAATACAAGTAGGTGAAAAACTTACAGAATGGTCATATTTTAATAAGATCGTGTCTGAAAAAGGCATGATGACCTAGTGTTGTAATGTTGTAATTATAACAGTAATGTTGCTGTAATTAATAAGTGTGGTAAACTCATTTTGTACTTTTAAAACAAATAAGGTCTTTTTAAAGTTGAGGCCTTATTTTAAATGTTTTGTTTTTCTACTAAACCACATCTGGGTCTCTTCGTTGTCAAATATGTCCTTCACTTTCCATTCTTAAAATTTCTTTAAAACTTATCATATAATGACTGTAACTTTCCTTAAAGTTTTTCTTGCTATCAAAATAATACATAAATCATTGTACATAATTCAGTGACAAATTTTTCAATCATTAAACTGCAAAGTTGTAGGTAATTTCTTACAGAAGTGGCTTCACTTAATCTTGAGAAAAATATGTAATGAGAGAAATTCTACTGATATAATCAAAAATGGCAAGTTCTATTTTATGAAGAAATGTATCTTCAGTTTCAATAATAATTCTAAGTAGGTTATCTGAAAATGTGAACTTTGCCTTTATTTTTTAAGTTTTAGTTGTATAGTAATTACTATGAACATTAAATTTACTGAAGTATATAAGACCTGTAAATGTATAATTAAAATGCATTAATTATATTTAAATGCATACTTTGATGAATTTTAATAAATCTATGCCATCTTGAAACAACCATGCTTAGGTTGAACAATTTTATCAATTGTGTTATTTTTGTAGTTAGAGTCCAGGCATTGGCTTGTGTGTTTTCTACCTTGGTTTTGATTGCTTCAGGATTTAACATAAATGGAGTCATGGTCTATATACTCTTTTTTTTCTTTTATGTATGCGTAGTTTATTTCTTTAACTGCTGAGTGTTACATTCTATGAATATATTAATTTGTTCATTCATCCCTTTGTTGAAGCATATTTATATTATTTCCAGTTTGGTCTCTAAGGAATAAACATACAAACTGTTTTGTGGACATTGTTATTTATCATATTTATGTGGAATAGCAGGATGGTAAGTAATATATACATGTATACATATATATATATATATATATATACATATATATATTTGACTTGAAAAGAAGCTGTCAAACACTGCTTTGACAAGGCAAAACTATTTTGCATTCATAGCAGACAGATATGAGAGTATCAGTTGCTTTTATCTTATTGCCAAAATCTAATGACTTTATTTTTTTACTTCCAGCATTCCAAGAGGCTAAAGTGGTGTTTCACTGTTTTTCATTTTACATTCCCTGCGAGTGATGATGTTGAACACCTTTTTATGATTTTATACTATCTTGTTCAGAATCTACTTATCTTTCCTTAATTTCTATACATGTGGAAGTCTTTCTTAGCATTGACTTGAAGGAATTTTTAATGTAGACGCATGAATATTAATTGTCATTTACAATTACCTATTTATCTATCATCTATCTATCTAATATCTTTCTCCATGGCTGTTTTCCTTTTCTTGCTGTTATCTTTCCATGAATAGTATTTCATCACTTCTTTGTCTTTTATGGCTGTATTTTTTTTTTTTCAGAACCGGGGACTTGCCAGGCAGACACGTGTCCCTGGCTATTATTTTTTACATATGTAAAATCTGATAAATCTTTCCCTCTTTTAATATCATCACAGTATTACTCATTTTTCTACAGATATTATTGTTTATATTTATTGAGTTATTATCAGTTCAGTCTAACATTTCACATGGTATATAGTAAATATTTGACATTCAGCTTATCAGCAACATTTTTTCAAGAAACTTTATTTAAAGTGAAATAGTTCTGATATGTTCTTTGGAAATAAAGTTACCAGAAATATCAGTCTTTCAGTATGTGTTATGTGTGATATTTCATCCAGTAGTATGCTTCTAAAAGAAAACAGCATGTATCTAATTATTATATCTATATAGTCTCAAAATTAGGAGAACATGGGCCAACAAGATAGCTCAGCGGTCTAAAGCCCTGTTTAGCAAATTTAGGCAGGTACAGGGGAGTGCAGTTTGATCCCCAGCACCACATGCCATGCCAGCCCCACCCTCAGAGTAGGCTGAGCAGGAAAAAAATCAGGAGAATTTATTAAAATTATGTATAAGAGGCCAGCCTAAACCAAGATCTTGTTTTCTTCTAAATTTTTTTTAGTTCTCAATTTTACATTTAAGTCTAATACTAATTTTGAATTAGCTTTTGTGTACATCTTAAGCGAGTGTAGAAACCTCTTGTAAGGTGTATAAATTATCAGCTTTCTCAGCATCATTTATTAAGAAAAGAAATGATTTCTCACTGATTGGTCTGGATACCTTTTTCAAAATCCATCAGTGCACCATGAATGTTTTATTTCTAATGACATGGCAGAAGAGACTCCATTTTGCTTCCTCATAACTATGCTTTTGAAGTCACTTAAGCTTATACAAACTCGTCCCTCACTCTTTATCTTATTAGCCATACATCCACACAGAGGAATAAGACACTATCTGGAGAATCAAGCAGATAAGAGAAACTGTGGGTCAAGGTAAAACTAAATGACACCCTCGGACTAACAGCTGGGAAATGTCAATCTGGTGACTGGAAAGACATAGACCTTGTGAATTCCTGATATATATATATATATATATATATATATATATTCATAATACACATACATAATATACACATAGTATATATTTATATATTAAGATACATACCTTAATTTGAATCCCATGTTATTTCAATTGATAAAACTTTGTAAAGGTTAAAATCACAAACTACAATATTTCAATTTATTCTTTTTTCTGAAAATATTTCTGTCACTGAATACTGCGTTTCTATATATATTAGGAATGATGTGTGATCTGCTTGATTTGATAATGGTTGCACTGAATACATAAATGACACTTGATCTAAGAAAAGTGTATTCTGTTGTACTTCAATTCTCTTTTCTTCCTTAAAATTGAGCACTTAAAAGTGTAACTTAGGCCTTTTATTTCTCTTTAGTGGTTGCAGGAAAATATCTTCTTTTCTTTTGTATCCTACATTTTATGTCTAAGTGGAAGTTTTCATAAGTAATTTTTTTCAGTGATGGTGGTTGAACTCAGATCCTGGTTCTTTTCAGGTGATCACTCTACAGCTTAGCTGTACCCCTAGCTCTGAAAAAAATATTTAAGATATAAATAAAGCATACTCAAATGAATTCGCACCAATCCTGATCCTGCCTATGCTAGACATGAAAAAAACAGACACACTTCCCATGATTACTCTAGATATTCCTCACAAAGATTATCTGAAGAGTATATTTCCTTCCTGGGAAGTTTACTGTTATTTGTCCCCAGGCACAGAATAGTTGTAAAACTAAGCTCTAGATTGGAGTTGTATCAATAAGAACATCTGATTTTTCTGCTCTGACAGGCTGACTCCAATGTCCTCTCATAAAATGTTACAAAATCTTGGAAAGGATACAAACTGAACCTTGAGATTCATTTTAATGTGTTATTATTAAAAGAAAAATAAGTTATGAAAATGAATTATTTTTCTCTTTGTACTTTGCCTTACGCCATGTAGTATTTAAGCTTCTTTATCTGATTTACTTCCTTTAACATTATATTTTCCAGGTAGAGTGAAGATACGCCATGTATAGGATCCAAATAATTTCAATGACTGTGGAAAAGGAAGAAAAGGTCATTAGTAGGAGGGGTGAGAGGAGGTGAAAAAGGGTTACAGAAAAAGAAACACTTTTCTGTATGCATGTGCCCACTCCCCAAGATGACTGTAAAATGCACGTAGTGCAAGCATGTGGTAATAATTTTTTTAAATTAAACAATTAATATATAGCAAGGAAAGATGGTGCTCTGATCTGGAAAAGTTGTAACACATAAAAATTTTAATTTCAAGCAATGCAAAAATACTAAATTACTTATCATTTAAATAATATTTAAACAATACCAGAATCAAGAGAGTAATTATCAGAAATCTAAGAAAGAAGGATATGTTTTAAAACATATTAATACTGTGCTAAAAAGCCTGAATAAACATGGAATATTCTTTAACCTTACATCACTTACTCGAAACACGTTTTTCCATTCTAGTAATTAGAGGACAATAGTTTGTTTCCATTTGCAGAAGAGGTGTGTGTGTGTGTGTGTGTGTGTGCCTGCATCATAGATGCTTACATGCTTCTAAAGTATAAAGCTATTTTATATATAGGCATTTGTCATGAATTTTAATGTGTATGGGCCTTCTTGGAGTCCTTTAGACAAGCTTTACTGATTCTGGGAGGAAAGTTTGATATTCTTCCTATACAAATTTGATATTAAAAATAAAATCTTAGGTGTCAATGATTCTAAATAAAACCAAGTCTCATTAAATGATTTAGATACTCTATAGTCCATGTTTTGACTTCTAAAATTTTACTACCAAATAACTAAAGTACATGGGCACAAAGTATAGAGAAGCAAAAGAAAGCAAGAATTGCATGACATATTTGCATGGTAGTTAGAATTCTGCTTGCACTCTAGAACTGAGTTGTGCAAAGTACCTACCTACGATAGAATATATGAATATGACTTAATTTGAATTTCTGTTTGAAACAGTACTATTTTCCATAAAGACAGCATTATATTCATCCACTACAGTATTCTGCTGCTTTGCTGCTTGACAGTGGTCACAGAATTTAAAAGAAATAAAACTGAACTACTCCCTCAGAGAACATGCAATTTACATATATTGTAAAAGGAGCCCAGTGTTATTAGGCCTTTTTTCTCTCTCTTTCAGTATTTTCTATTTGTTCATACATGACAACTTCACTACTGAAGGTTTTGATCACTGTAGTAATGTCAGGATTTGTCGTTCTAAATTTTACCAATGTCTTCATAGCTTGGATATTCTGCATTAATTGGGTAAAGATACAAAGGAACACCTCTGGTTGTCTCCAGTACTATCTTGTTCTAGATAATGCTTATGAATTACTTTTTAACTCTATTTAATCCAACTATAAATAGCCTAATAAAAATTATTATTCATATTGTTTGGACAGTAACCAACTGCTCTATCACAATTCAACTTTAGGGTTGAAAAGAAGTACTAAAATTTTAGAAAAGCTCATATTTGATATACATATGTATGCATAACTTTACATATTATTTGTAGTACAGTCTTCTATGATTTATACATTAATTCATTGCACATTTTTATTTAATGTACTAAATACTGTATGGGCAAATCACCCTGAAAAAAATTAATAATGATTGAAAGTATATGAATAATATACAAGTATACAGGAGTGTCAGATTATTTCCTATATTCACTGACCATTGATAGAAGCCAGCACTGCTCTGAGAATGTTGTTGTCCAAAATACTAATACTAGATGTCTTCATAGGTAAACTTTTTCATTAAATCCTGAATGTTTTACTTATGTATTTATCTTCTGAATTTGGAACTAAGATGCTAACTTTGAGCTTGTTGCTCACCATATGCCAACCATTACAAGCTGGTACATTACATTTTGTTTTTCTGATGTGCGAATTTCAGCTCTAAAGATGCTTCAAAGGACTACTTTCATTGTGTCTCAAGCATGCTAATGTGTTTTCCTGGCATTATCATTTAATTAGAGGAACTGTGTTAGTTCTTCCTTAATTTCTTTTTGACCCATAGCTCATTCAAAATTGTGTTGTTTAATTTCCGTACACTTGCATAGTTTCTGTCATTTCTTTGTTTTAAGTTTTTAAATCTTTTACTAATTTATTTGGTACAGAGTCACATTATGCTGCTCAGACTCACAGTGATCTCCCTGTGTCAGCCTCCCCAGCTCTGGCATTACAGGCATGTAGCACCATGCCGATTTTTGGTGGCTTGGCGTGGCAAGCCTGGCACAGCATACCTGAGATCGAACCCGGGTCCCTGCATTTGCCAGTCAGGTGTTTAGACCCCAACCCCTCTGTAGTTTCTTTTGATATTGAGTTTTAGTTTCTTTGCATTATGATCTGATAATACACATGTAATTTTTTTTACATTTACCTAAGTATGCTTTATTAGAAAGTTTGTGGTCTGTGTTCCAGAAAATGCCATGTACTCAGAATAGATATTCTGCTGTCATTCGGTGAAATAAAATCCAGATTTCATGGAATCTCAAGTGTTTGGGTCAATTCTCATATTTCTTTTAATTTTTTTTGATTACTGAATCTGTATATTTGTGAAAGTGGCATACTGAAATTCCTCACTATTGTATTCCCATGCATGTTAATTTTATGAAGTTGGGTAGACTGTGGTTTGGAGTACTTACGTTTAAAAGTATTAGTTCTTCCTCATGAATAGCTCTGTTAGCCAAGGTTTCATGTCCCTCTTCGTCTTATTTGATCAGCTTTGGTTTCAAGTCCACCTTGCCTAAGAATAGGATAACCACTCCTGTTCTTTTGGGGGTTTCTTTTGCATGCAGTATTGTTTTCCATTCTTTTGCTTTTAGTCTATAAATTTTTGTGGGGGGTCTTGGGGGGGGGTTAATTTTTTTTTTTTCTTGTTTCAGAACTTTTGTTTGTTTATTTATTTTTATGGCCGGCTCAGCCTGCCCTGGGGGCGGGGCTGGCGCAGCATGTAGTGCCAGGGATCAAACCCGCGGTCCCTACAGCCGCCTGCAGGCGCCTGCAGGCGCTTTAGACCGCTAAGCCATCCTGCCGGGCTCTAGTCTATAAATTTTTGGAGGGCCATATCAAGAAACAAAATCCAGTGTTATCCTGTATCTATTTCTTGTCTATAGGATAACACTGGATTTTGTTTCTTGATCCATTCTGCTTTCTCTACCTTTTGATTATTGAATTGGCCCCATTCACATTAATGATTACTGACCTATTCCTGTTATTGAATTAATTAATGCCCTTACCTGATGGATTCATTCTATTGGCCCTTTTGACATTGTTAGCTTCAGTGTCTCAGTAAAGAATTGAGAATTCTTGAGAATTTTTAGGCTATTACATTTATAGTCATGAATTTATAGATGCTTTTATTATAGAAATATATTTTTCTCCATTACTTTTGAATGATAATTTTTCACCATATATGAACCTAGGCTAGAAGTTAATTTTTTTCTTATTGCTTGTTTATTTTGTTTTATCTTAAAACGAATCCAAGCTGTCCTTGACTTTAACGTTTATACTGAGATGTCTGTTGTAATTCTGATAGGTTATTTTGTATGAATGATTAGTTGCTTTTCTCTAACAGTTTTCAAGATTTTGGTCTCGTGCTGGACTTCTGATACTTTAATTACTATGTGGCATGGAGTATTTTTTTCTGACCATGCTTATTCAGAGTTCTAGTCTCATTTGTGAGTATATTAAATTCTTTCTCCATATGTGAAAAGTTTTCTGCTATTACCTCTGTAAAGAGGTTTTTATATGCCCTTTATGCTGACCTCTGATTTTTCATTAATTCTACATACTCATACTAATCTTCTTTGAGTCATGTAGCAGCTGTAGCTGTTGGATTGGCTTTTTGTGTTCTTCCATTATTTGTATATATCTTTGTTTAATTGATCGCTAATCACAGTTTTGCCTTCTAGATCTGACTGCCCTCGTATCAGCCACTTTTGATGCTTAGATTTTCAGTAATGTTTTTAATCTCCTAGATTCCTGCTCGGTACTTTTTTAAAAATGAATATCATTCTTTTCTATGCGGGTTATTCATATTTTGCATCGCTTTCTTCAGCTCCACTAGCTGATTATTAGTGTCCCCACTATACTCACTTTCATTCCAGTCATTTTTTTTGGTCTGGTTGTAACTGTTTTTCAATTTGTGTGGTACCTTATTGAACTGTTTTGTTACCTCCATTAATACCCTTTCAGACATTTCTGCTGTGTCTTCTTTTTTTCTATTTGATGCTCTCCAGATCAACTGTGGAGAAGTTGGAAATTTGTGGGGGCATTTTGCTGCATTGTTTCTGTGTGTCACTTTGCTTGTTTTCTCTGCTGTGGTTTGCAGCTTCTTCAGGCTAGTACTCAGTTCTTTGGAAATTAGCCCTATTGATTATGATCCACAGACAATCATATGCTTGCTTACAGATGAAACCAACTGACAACACTGACTGGATAGTTGTAATGACAGTGACAAACATAGCATAAAATATAAAGTGGGTCTAAGAAAAGCTAAGAGCCAGTGATGAATGACCCTTAACCAAAGGAAAAATGAGTTTACTATAGAATCAGGTAACTTAGATAGTAATCTATAGTAAATCAGGTGACTAATTTCTACCAGATAGAGCCAGCAGTGCAGAAGCTCAAGCGAACCACTAGACTAAGTTCTGGCTCTTCCAGATCCACCGTCTCTGAAGGTTACAACTACCAAACCCACCCTCCCACTTCAGAATTCAGGCTCTGTGACCTACCTGCCCTGAGCATGAACTTCGCAGGGGAATCTTGGGAGATCTATGTCTAACTCTCACCCTCTCTTAGCTTGTTATCAAAGGCTGTCACTCAGGTGTCTCTGTGGTACAGTAATACTTTGATCCCCTCAACTCTGCCATCCCATGCTGTGGGGCATTTGAGGTGTCCCGTTGTTAGTGGTAGATACAGTGCAGGACTTCTGTCCTCTCCCACTGAACCCCCAATGAACCTGCAGCCAGTGTGGGAGGGTGGAGGCTTCACTCCTCATTGATGAGGCACCTGAGCCAACAGGGTGAGTGTGTGGAGGGGGAGAAGCGGAGCCTTCTCAAGTGTTGATGGGTAGGGAGGGATGTAGACATTCTATCCCCTCATCCATGAGATCCATAAGGCTCCACTGTTTTGGGTGAGAGTGGTGTCTTGGCAGCACTGTAGTAAATAATGTATAAGCTACAGTTAAAAAAAATCAAAACTCTTTGCCTATATAAATTGATCAATGGATAGAATAAAATGCATAATCATAGGCCTAAATATATCTCTTCAGTTCATTTTCAACAAAGAAAATACAGATTTAATTTTTATTTTAGGGAGGGGTCTACAGGATATTCAGGGTCTCACTCCTAGATTGACTCGTAATGCTCCGCCTGTTTACAGCTTCCCAAGAGCTGGGATTTCAGGCACGTGCCACCACGCCCAGTCTCAATTGCTTTCTCAGCATGTCCCAGGGGCAGGACTGGCACTGCAGGTCCAGGGATTGAACCCCTGACCCCTGTGCCTGTTTGCAGGCACTTCAATCTACTGAGCTATTTGGTGAGCCCTCATAGAATTTTACTTATAAAAAAAAATTTCCTCAGGAAATGATGAAAACTGAATAATAGCATGGAAAAATATATTTTGATCCATATTATACACTATAAAAAATAACTTGAGGTGACAATAACTTTAAATATTAAACGTAAAATAGTACTCATAGAACAAAATGTGATCATTACATGTCTTTCAAGACAAACTTGAATTAGGTGAAAAAACAATGCTATTCATAAAATAAGAAAAGAGACAAATTCAATTTTATAGAAAAACATTCCTAACACAATAAAAATGTTTGCTATACACTAGGAGAAAATATACATATAGACGTAGATTTATAGAAGACAATGACAAAGGACTGCTTTTATGTTTGTATGAACACTAAATCTTTTTTTTAATACTTTGTTAGTACTAAAGAAGAACTATATCTATCAGAAATAGGTAAAAAAAAATTTAAATGTAACTTGGACAGGGCCAGTGAGATGGCTCAGTGGTCTAAAGCACCTTCTTAGGAAAGCTTAGGCACCAGCAGAGAACGCAGTTCAATGCCGGGCACCACATGCTGTGCCAGCCCTGCCCCCAGGGCAGGCTGAGCTGGCTATAATAATAACAATAAACAAACAAAAAATACACAATTTTTAAAAAATGTAACTTGGACAAAGTAAGATATCCTAAACTCAGAAAAAAAGGTCCATCATAATTATTCAAAGTACAGTAGTAAACGAAAGGTAGAATGATGTACCAGTTCAAACCCACTAGAATGTTAAAATGAAAGACTCAGCACAACCTATTAGGCAACAGTGGGAAACAGTGGAAACACATTCACCAACTGTCAACGCAAAATAATGTGGTCACATTGGAGAGCGGTTTGACAATTTCTTATAAAATTAATTCCACATGTTCCTTGCTGTCCTGCCATTCTATCCTATAAATGTGTCCATTCGGTATAAATAACAATTGCCATAAAACCACTTGTACAATTCTTTTTATTCTCCAGCACCTAAAAAGAAATGATGTAAACAACTTAACAGATCAATAAATTAACAAATTAAAGGATTTGGGGGGATCAAATATGCTATAGTATTAAAAGAAACAAATTATTCATCCACATAACAATGTAAGTTGCTCTTAAATACATTGATGAAAAATATATCCCATGGGGCTGGGGAGATAGCTCCGAGGCACAAGTGCCTGCTGGGCAAGTGCAAGTTCGTGAGTTCAAACCCTGGTCCCACAAAAAAAAAGAAAAAAAAATATATATATATACATATATACATATGTATATATATGTATATATACATATATATGTATATATAATAAATATATATAATAAATACATATAATATATAATAAATACATATATATGAATGTATATATACATATATATGTATATATAATAAATATATAATAAATACATATATATAATAAATACATATATATAATATATAATAAATGCATATATATAAATATATATATGTGTATATATATATATATCTCATAAAAAAGCATACACTGCATGGTTCCCTTCAGGTCAAATGCTAAAATTGACAATCCTGAACAGGAAGCACAAACACGGTTGTCTGGAATCTGACTGTAAAACAGGACAACATCATTTGGAGATGACAAAATTGCTCTCTATATTGTTTCAAGAGTACCTGTAGTTATTAAAGTTCGAACTTACTTCAGTTATACAAACTTAACTTTTAAAATAAAAAATAAATGAAGTTGTGAAAAAGAGGATAAATTAGACATTTTCAAACAGGTCAAATTCCAGGACTTCACCAATAGAAATATGATAGGATGGTTTTTCCTGTCATAAATAATGTGTTTATTATTTCTATTTAAGCAAATATCCCACTTAGGGTCTTTAAACTGCCTTTGCAAGTTAGAATAGAGTCAGTTACCATTCCTTTCATATTAATTCATAATGCAAATATAAATTAAACTTTGAACTGCTGGTTAGGCTGAATTTTCTAAATTGTAGCTTTAATTTAAAAAGATAAATGTCTACTAATTATATTCCTGTTATGTGCACCAAAAGTAATTCTGTTATTGAAGTAAAAATGTATTGGCAAGACTTTGTATTTGGAGGTGCAAATATATGAGGGACTTTGTCTATAATTTGATACTTTTCTTAAATGTATAAAGGTGAGGAATGCAAATGAAGGTATCAACATGTCATAGATTTTTCTTGGCTTAAACTAATACTCTAGGTCATCTTAATTATTAAAAAATACACATATAAAAAAGAAAAGGACTTCTTCTTGTGCCTCATAATCTTTTCCTTGACTTCTTCTGTGACTCACTGAGTCTATAAGAGTGAATTATTTAAATCCATGTTTAATTTCCATGGATTTTTGCCATTGATTTCTAGCTTCTTTGCAGTATGATTTGAAAATATGGATGGGATTATTTTACTTCTTTTGTATTTACTTATTTTATATTTATTTAATTATGTATTATACCTAATATATGACTAATTTTGGAAAAAGTTCAGTATACTACTGAGAAGAATTTTTTTAGTTTAACTCTGTAGATAGCTATTGTCATTTGCTTGAAAATGTCAAAGCCTAGAATTTCTATCTTGATGTCTTATCTAATTGCTAAACTTATTTGCCAATATGGAGACTACTTACTTTGAGAGTTCTTAGTCAGAACTGTCATAGGGTTTTTGATTGTTAATTCCTTCATTTTTTTTCCTTTTTTACATAAACTCATCCTGGTTGATGTATTTATTCATTAAATTCATTGGCATTGTTGGCTTCATTATTCCTCACTAGTGTATTCTTGAGCATTTTTTACAGTACCAGCTTGACAGGCATGTTTTTGTTTCTCTAATTTGAGACTGCATCTATCTCTGTAGTTCAGACTGCCCTTCAGCTCTCTATGTTATCTAGGCTGGTCTCAAATTTACAGAGATGATCCTGCCTTAGTTCTGCAATTATAGACATGCACCAGCACATCCAGCCCAGCAGTCATAAATACCTTAAGGTTCTCTTTATTTGAGGAAGTTCTTAATTTCTCCATCAATTCTGGATCTTAGTTTTGCAGTATATATTAATCCAGGCCAAAATTTGTTTTCTTTCTTACCTTAAGGAGCTTTCCTGTAAGCTCTTCTGGCATTCTTCTTCTTCTTCTTCTTCTTCTGATTCTTCTTCTTCTTCTTCTTCTTCTTCTTCTTCTTCTTCTTCTTCTTCTTCTTTTTCTTCTTCTTCTTCTTCTTCTTC
>PVJA010041419.1:7791-17935 GCA_004027025.1 Myocastor coypus
AAAAAAAAAAAAAAAAAAAAAAAAAAAAAAAAAAAAAAAAAAAAAAAAAAAAGAAAGAAGCCAAATGATTATCTCAACTAAAAGAAGATAGGAAATTTTGGTTCTTTTTTAATATTCAATATTTTGAAAATAGCAAACCTATAAGATACTGTAATAGTCATAGATACTACTGTAAGACATTTTGAAGATCTCTAAAAAGTGGCAGTGACATATTTGACTTATGTAGGAGACTATACCTTATAGCTGAGAAATTATTGCATATTATTTTGGTAATAATTCATCACCAATATTCCTGTTATAATATTTGAACATAGCTTGCTAATTTCATGTTACTTCAAGATGAAAATATTGCTTTAAAATACTGTTGACAGTTTAAAAGTATTGTGGATAATTGTTACTGCCTCAATAAAGCAGTTTCTCCAAAGGTAAAAAAACAAAAACAAAAAAAGTTCTCAAGGACTGAAGAGAGTATACATGATTTGTTTGTCCATAGAAGACAACTCAGAGTTTTGCAGCATAAGTTGTCAGTTTGTAGAAATGCAATGAGATAAATGTGAGGTTTTAAGTGAATTATTTTGTTTGTATTTTATCACTCATATTTTCAACAAAAGTTAAATTTGGGTATTTAAAAAATATCTTGTCCATCTTCCATCATATTAAACAACCATAGACTTGCATGTATCAGTTTTGAAGCTGGGAAGGTATTTTAGCAAAAGTAGGAGAATAGCTCATATAGACATCTGATTTAACAGATGGAAATCTTGAAGGAATTTGGCTGACCTTGTCAGATACAAAAGTTATATTTTTTGTTATATAAGTCTTGCTTTATCTTAGTCTTAACCATTCAGCAGAAAAGTATAACCATGAGGTATAAAAAGTAAAGCTATATTAATATGCTGAGCCATAAAATGCTCAAGTCAACAACTTCTGATATTGCCAGTCCTGCTGATAACCTACTACTGTGATGGATTATCAGACTATATTGGGTTATTTTGCTGATTCATGCACCTACAATATTTGAATGGCAATGGAACACCCATCTCTGACAAAACAAAAAATGGGGATATAAATGAAGGACCATTTTGTAGGGAAAGTAATATATATATATATATATATATATATATATATATATATATATATAATGTATAATCTATAATAAAATATTTTATTATAATCTATAATATATATATTATTTTCACTACAAAATGGTCCTTTATTTACATCCCCATTTATAATATTACATACTGTATATACGAAGTAGGATAGATACAGAGCTACTTTCTCTTAGTTCAATAAGAAGAAAGATTTGTACTAACAGTGTTTAGACAAGATACCATGTCTGCATCTTGTACTCTGAATAACTACTATGAAGACAACAACATGGGATCTATTAATTATTATAACTGTCCTACTAACCTGTTTTGAAGCTGTCTCGTTGCTATTTCTCATTAAAATTATTTTTTAGAAAACCAGATGGGCAGCCTGTGTAAAACTTAAATGCGGAGACTACTGCTTCGGTCTGGAGTCGGCCTTGTAACTTTTCTCTGTGAAGAGCCCGTGTTCTTTTTTTGACGGTGCTGAGAAACAGGATGTGTTAAAAACGGGAGAGCAAAAAGACCATCAGTGCCGGGATGCGCTGATGTTGCTACTCTGTTGTCTTGGTCCTCATGCTCCCTTTCAAATATGGTCCCGACTCTAAAAATGGGGCCATTGTTGTGTAGCCCGATTGTATTTTTTCCCCGTAGCCGAATGCCTTTCCTGACTGAAAACGATGCTTTGCTTTTAAATGAATTCATGCAAGCACTGTAATTTCCCTCTGTTAAAAGTTGACAGAAATTTGATTTTGGCTTTTTTCCTACTGCTTCCAGGAAGGAGCAATGTTTTGCCGTCTATGGGAATCAGCAGTCTATCACAACCCAGACCTATTTAACCAAATGACTGATTGTAAAAAAGGAGATGTTATTGCTTTAAAGGGGTTTTTACATATCTCATATGCCAAAATTGTTTTTTTTAAAAAGAAAGAACAAAAACCTATTATTTAAAATGTGTGAAACCAAATCAGTTTTTAGTTATTGATGCATGTGGGCACTTGGATATCCCAGTACAAGCAGTAAGTATTGTTCCATGGGAACTTTCTTTGGATGTGTCTGGTGTTGCAAACAAAATATTGAAGTACAGCTCACACTCGGCCTGGCCCTGGTGTTCATTAACACAGAAAGCAGGCAGGAGCTAACCACATTTTATGTAAAAGTACTTTAGAGATCAGTGATGGTTTACAGTTAGACTATTCAACCTGTGGGCAACTACCTCAAAGCGTAGAAATGATCTCTGTTTATAAACCTATCACCAAAATATGTTCTTCATTAATTATTATTTTTCCTCAGCCTCACATGACTCTCAAACCCATCCAGGTGGTTTCTGAAGGCGGAGGGTAATTTAAAATTGACTTCACGCACGTACTGATTTTTAGGGCTTAAGGATAAATGAGTGGAAATGACCTTACCATTCATTTGATACTCAGTTAACTTGTTTACTTTTTTTTTTTTTTTTTTTTTTGTGGGACCAGGGTTCAAACTCACGACCTTGCACTTGCCCAGCAGGCACTTGTGCCTCGGAGCTATCTCCCCAGCCCCTTGTTTACTTTTAATTAACCTGAAGAGTATCACAAATGTGAGTTTGGCTGGGCCTTGTGGGTTAAAATCCACTTTGGAAAAAAAAAAAAAACCTGGAACGTCTTGTGGAAGGTATTTAGAAATAAAGTATTTCTCAAAAGATTAAAGCTGAAAATCCAAAGTAGCCAAAGTTTATTCCAACATTACTGTGTAGTAGAACTTTAATATATGGACCATTTGCTTGTATACGACATTCATTAAAATAGAAAATGTTTCGTCTAAAGGCACATAAAGTGATGTTTCCTCGAAGGAATATTTTCCTATATGTAATATTCAGCAGGGTAGTGCCCTGGAAAATATTACAAAGGACTTTCCTTGCAGAACTGAGCTTGTTGTTAAATTTATTTTGGGTTGCTCTTCTGTCTATCATTTCATCGAGGCAGTGTGCATATATATTTATATATTTGTATAAAAGGCATATCCTTGGCCTTTTAATAGCACCAATAGGAAGTGCAGGATAAAGCTTGCATTTTGGGGGCATATACCGTGTTCTGATAAGTCTTCAGTTGTACCTTTGCATTTCTCTTCCCAGTGAAACCTGCCACTGATGTCTCCAACTCCTGGAACATTCTATGAAGGATCTGACCATGGCAGACTCTAATTTGCAAATTTAAGTGAATCTTTCTAATTCACTTTTTTTTTTTTTTTTTTTTTGTGGAACTGGGGATTGAACTTAGACCCTTGCATTTGCCAGGCAAACACCTCTTCAATTGAGCTATCTCCCCAGCCCAGGAAATAACTTTCTGCCTGCTTTATTTCTACACTGAATGCTAAAGGCTATTTAAAAAAAAATAACCAATTTCTATTGCAATGCCTCGATCTATCTATATCCATCAGTCTAGTAAAGGATTCCATGCAACAATGAGAACTATATTGATATCTATGCAGGGTGGTCTAGTTCCTAGCTACAGATTTTAAGGTACAAATGTACAACAAAGTTCATGCCAAGATAGCCTACCTCTGTTCCTCGGTTACTGCACATATATTGAAGCAAGTGCTAACTCAAGCACTTTCTCTTATTCAAAACGGTATTTTTTGTTGATTGCTATTTTCATGTGATGGTAGATACCAGTTATAAAAACAACCTCATCAATGGCTTGAGATTCCATACGTGTGATGAGGACTTACAGTAGCCTGCCATGAGGGCTGACCTCAGTGGAGGTACAAGATGGTGTGGAGCCAGAGAGCGAACTGGGGGAATCCTACCTACTTTATGGATCCTGCCTACTTTAGAGAAAGCCCTGGTGTGGGTTTTGAGCATGGCGGGATGGGATTTAATTCAAAACCTAAAGGACACTAGGGACAGGCTAAAGCAAAGGGTTGAAAGGTAAGAAGACTCACAAAGGAAACAGAGCTTACAAAAACTCAAGAGGCCAGACAGTGTGTGCTGTGCTTGAGGAAACAAACGTTTGAGGTCAAGTTTGAGGGAGAAGGCCAACTATAATGCCAGCTTTCGTATCTCTTTTCAGCATGTTTCAGGCCAAGAAAATTATTTTCAATGGCAGCTAAGGTATAATAAAAGGTACATCTGCTAAGCGAATTATGGAATTGATTTCAAGCTTAACTGTACCATTGCGCATTAGAGTTTGTTGCCTGTGCAACCTTGCCAGACTTGGAATCCGGATCTGCTCAGTTCAGGGAGAGGTTTTTAAATGGTCTTTGATAATGATGCCAAGAGGATTTTGCCCATGCTGAAAGCTTGCACCGTTGAACCTCAGTTTGGGTTTAGGACATGAACACACACATACAATAAAGTTCATGCAGAAATATTCATCCTGCTATTGAGATAATCTACTTTCTCTTCTACCTTGGAAATAGAGAAGGAGTCCACAGACATAGCTCCAAACACACTGCAGTGTGCTTCCCCTTGTTCCCCTTCAGACAGGGCTTCTGTCCTAACCTCAGAACCTCGCCCAGCCTGCCTTCCTGGTGAGAGCACTTCAGTGGGGCCATGGTGAGGACAGGAAGACTAAAGGCTATGACTCAGAGATTCTGGGTCCTTCAGTTTCTTGGGTTGGAGAGTAGTGAGAGTGATAATGGGGCCCAGGTGTGTGAGCTGCATGTAGGGTTGAACTGTTTCCTTTTCAAAGCAAAGAAAGAGAGGGATTGCTGCCACTCTGGGTGATAGCCCACAAGGCGGCAGCCAATTCTGGTGACATGCATGTTGGAGCATTGCTGGGGCAGTGTTATTAGAGGCGATGGCAGAAAGATCTATTGACGCTTCCTGGGAGTGGCTGCTATGGGTTGTAGTCCCTAAAGATGAAGGCACTGTGACCTCAGACCTTTCTTTCAGAGAGCTTGCCAGGAAGTTCACTTGGCAGGATGGCAGCAGCTGGCACAGGAGGTGATTAATAACAAATGAGATGGGTAACGTCAGCTGATAACCATTAATTGGCAATAACTCAGTCCTTGTGAAAGTCTAAGGGCTAAGCAGCCTCTTCATCACCAAATGAATCACAGATTCAGAAGTTAAGGCAGAGAGATGCTGAAAACTTGTTTAAAGTCACAGAGCAAAAAAGAACAGAGCACTTTAGCTCTTTGAAAATTGGTGGAGGTTTACAATGCATGGCATGTGCCTGTGTTTGGGGTTCCCAGCACATAGGCAAAGCACATCTTTGACCATTTTTGATCTCCTGCTATGATTTAGATCTAAAATCTCTCTCAAAAGTCTCATGTGTCTAGTGCTTTTGGAATGCAATTGGAACAGACTGCAGATGTGGCTCAGTGGTAGAGCTCTTGCCTTGAATGTATAAAGCTCTGGGTTCAATCCCCAGCATCACAAACAAACAAATGACAAACCCCCCAACTCTCTTAAATTAAAAAAAAAAATGCATTTGGAGCATGAGAGCATTGACTTTATCTGCTGATAAGTTTATGGTCAAATGCATGCTGAGAGTAGGGGCCAAGTTGTGGGAAGTGGGTTGCTAAAGTTATATCTTTGAAGGATTTCTCTCTTTCTCTCTCTCTCTCTCTCTCTCTCTCTCTCTCTCTCACCCTCTCTCTCTGTCTCTCTGTCTCTGTCTCCCTCTCTCCTCTCCTTCACCTCTTTCCCCTCCCTCGCCCTTCCCTTTCCCCTCTCCCTCTCCCTCTCCATGTTCTTCTCCCTCCCCCCTCTCCCCTTTCTTCTCCCCTCCCTCTCCATCTCTCTAGGGCTCTCTCTGTCACTTTGTGGTTCTTTCTCTGCTATTCTGTTTTCTGGCTGCCAAGAAGGGGACCGCTTTCCTCTGCCAGGCCTTTCCTCCATGGTTTTCCTTTGGAGCCAGCTAGCTGTGGACTGACACTTCTGACACTCTGAGCTTTAATAAACCTTACCCACATTTAAGTTGTGTATGTCAGGCATTTTATTCCAGCAATGAAAAGCTGACTATCAGTGTCTGAGACTGATGTTGCATTTTCCATACATTAAAAAAAATATATTATTTTGCTTTGTGGTTATATCTATTACTCTAATTTTTGAATTTCAATTAAAAAATTAATATCTTTAAAATTATTTTATTTTATATTTTATTGTATTTAATAAGAAATAACAATGTGACAGTTTCAAAACATGTTAGTAGTACATTTCCTGTATTTGATACAATGCATGTTATTGTCCTCCTGGTAGTTCTACAGAGCATAAGGTGTAGACATGATAATTTTTCTAACCATTATTGGTACAAAAATTTTTCTTCTCATAAAAAATTAATATCTTACAACATAGGTAAATATAAAAAATAAGATTTGACATGTTAGGAACTTATTAGGGTAATTAATTAGAATGTGCAAAGAAGTTCTAAAAGAATCATGACCCTGCTGAGTGTGGTGGAGCACCCTAGCATGCAGGAGGGTAAGGCAGGAGAACCTGAAGTGCAACACCACTCTGAGATACATAATTATTCCTTAAAGAAAGCAAAAGTGATCTACGGTTTATTTGAAAATAGTGCACAATTGGAATGTAAGGTTCAATACATCTGCGGGCCAATGCACACATGTATTTTTGTGCTGGCTCTTTTGTGGTGACAAAGTAATAAAGTGCTATGGTTTATGTCTAGCTTTCCCCCCAGAGCCTCATGCAATCATGAGGCAGGGACTTCTATAGACTGAGACTTGACTCATGAGTCACTGGGATTATGTGTTTTACTTTTTTTTTTTTTTTTAAAAGAATTTTTTATTTTATTTATTTATTATTTTTTTTTCTTGTTTCAGAACTTTTGTTTGTTTATTCACTCATTTTTATGGTCGGCTCAGCCCGTCCTGAGGGCAGGGCTGTCGCAGCATGTGGTACTGGGGAACAAACCTTGGTCCCTGCAGTGGCCCAAGCTTTCCCAAGCAGGCGCTTTAGACCACTGAACCATCCTGCCGGGCCCCTGTGTTTTACTTCTGATAAGAGTATGGTCTGAGTACTGCTGGGAATTATAGGTGTGGCCTGAAGCGGATGGGCTAAGGCAGAGAGCCTGATGTAATTTAAAGAGAGACAGAGAAACAGACTCGCACTGTTGCTCTGCTGCCCTGATTGGTTGGCTGCCTCTGCCACAAACGTTGCTGTTCTGCCTCCATGAACTGGAAGCTCTCTGCTCTGTTCCATTCAGCCTTGGGCCAACCGACTATGGACTGAAACCTCCACACACTGTGAGCTAAATAAACCTTTCCTTCCTTTATTTTGAGTGTCAGGTATTCGTCCCAGCAACAAGTAAAAAGTAACTAAGACACAAAGCAGTGTGACTGTTTCCAGTGTTGTTAAATAACGGAAGCTAGTAATATCTTTGCATTCATCGGGCTTTCCTGAGAATGGGAAGAGATTGTTCAGTGAATGATTATTTCCTAAGGTCATTCAGATAAGCTGCAGCAGCTCAGTATTTTTTGCCATCTGTGCTCACCTGTCAGGAGAAGGAGTGATGCGACGAACAGAGCTACAGTCCATGAAATCCTGGAAGTGTATTACAGTATATGGGTGCAGTTTTCTGCATGAGGGGTTGACATCTTCAAATTTTCAATCCTCCCTGACCCAGCTTTAAGAGCCATTGGTCGGCAAATATATTTTCTGTATCTATTCCAAAATAATCTACACAGTTACAGAAATAACTACACAAGCGACTTGCTTTATGGGAATTTCATCGGTTGCATTCTTAGAATTTATGCAGCACAGACTGAGGAGCAAAGAAATGCAGCGCTGAGAGCAGGTAACGTTTTGCTTGGACTCTTTTCCATACTTAAGAAAAAGGAGGCTCAATTGGCTAATGAATTATCTTTTATGTGGAACATTTTTTTTTTTTTTTGAAAGAGTATAGAAGGGATAAGGGTAAGTAATGACTAAATACAATTTGTCATTCAGGCTGCAAAAACGTGTGGTTTTCTAAATATGCTTGTTATGTCTATGAAGGCCTTAAAATACGTGTCTGTAGGCTAATACTTGCTTATCTAATGCGTGGAACTTTTACACTAGTGCCATATTGGTCTACATTAATACTCCATGCATTGAATAAAGGATGTCATAAGCTCTGTAAAAGAAAGACAAAGAAATGCAACTCTACCCGAAGCACAAGTCCTCAGGCAGTCTTGGCCATCAACAGATTATACTTTTGGTCACTTGCTGCACCTAAATTTGTTTTGAACGTTTGTCAAATAATGTTCTACCTCCATGGCATGGAATAAAATACCAAAAATAATATTCATATAGCATTCTAGATGTGCTTCATGGAATATACATGAGCTTACATTGATCTCAGTAGAAGTTTATTTCATTTTCTTCACATAAAAACAATGAAAGGAAAAATTAGAAGGGCAATCAATACTAAGTTATTAGGTATTGAATTTGGAAATCCCATTCAAGTAAAATATTTAAGTAAAATTCTAGCAAGAAAACTTGAGCTTGCTTTCATATGTCAGGTTACATGCTTGAAAAGGCTATATGAAAATTTTGATGAACACCTGTAGGTGAAAAGCTTTCCAATTCTCAAGTATTTCTCACTGATGAGAAATTTAATTCAAATAATTTTGGAAATATGTCCTATTATTCAATCAAAACATTAAAAGTTTCACCATGGAGAAATGATAAATATTTGAGGAGATACATGTGTATGACCTCATTTAAACATTACACAATGTTTATGTATAATCAGCACACATCACGTATGACCTCATTAATGTATATAATTGTCATATTTTTGCATATCTGATAAAAATAAACTCAATTTAAATAAAATTGGCATATTATTTTCTTTTTCTTAATTTCTTATTTTTTGTTTCTTTTTCTAAATTTGTATGCATATATCTAGCAACCTAAACAACTAAGTTAAAGATGGCACTATGCAATACAACAGATACTGTCAAATTCATTATTCGTCAAAAGATGACTTTATTTACTGAAATTCTGTATCATTTCTAATTTTTTTCATTCTCACTATTTTGTATTTTCTTTGTAAAATATATGACAAATTAAATTGATAGAAAAGCACCAAAAATAAAATGGACATTGAAATAACACTTCAAATAGCCTGATAATTTTCCTTTGTCTTCACTGCAGCATCCTTATGTTTATGTCCATAAATCCTAAAGTAAATGGCTCACTTTCCAAATCCTTGAGCTTTAATTCTGAGGACTTGCTTGCATCGCTGGAACACTGTTCATGGAGCCAGCTTGGACAGTGCTAGGTGAGCCATGAACTACCATGGGGCAGGATTCAGCCTCTGTAGAGATTCACAGCGGGGACCAGTAGCAGTTCTCAATGGGGCCAGAACCTACTCTCCTTTTCTACTTCCCCTGCCCACCCGTTGACAACTGCTTGAGCTCTGTGTCTTTCTGCTTGCACTCATGGGATGCACGCCTTGGCCCTTGCTCCTACAGCTGCCACTTGTGAAGTGGAGGCAGAGCGGGTGACATGCCTCTTTGGCCAAGTTCCAAGCAGTAAGGAACGCTGGGAAGCACCGGATGATGCTTATTATTTTGGGTGTCTCTAGGGATGAGCTAGGAACAAATAAGAGACCAACTCAGGATGAGGAAGCTTCTACTAGAGACTGTGGCTCAAGAGCTCTGAACAACTCAGGACCCGAGAAGAAGAATGTCTCCATTTAGGACAGCTGGTAGGGACACTCTGAAGCAGGGACACAGAGCCACCAGTTTGTGGACAATCCCTGGCACGCCTCAGCTTCAAGACTTGCTGGCACACAGACCACTACACCAGCCGTTTCTGGCTCAGTAGGCATCTGCGACTTTGTGTTTTGGAGGGATGCTCAAATGAGGCTGATGCTGGTGATAGAGAAGAAGACTTCGCAAATGACTGTTGTGGAACATGGTGTACCTGATAAGATTTAACAAACATTTCCAACTTCCTTAGATAAATTTAGAGAATCAATTTTTTTTTTCAATTCTTTTATTGTTTAAATTTAACAATGGTTATATTACATATTTTCATCATCGGATCAGTTTAGATTAATACATATAGGTATATAAGATTGATCAAACAACTAAACATTAACCTTTCTAAATCCACATTA
>PVJA010041420.1:0-17901 GCA_004027025.1 Myocastor coypus
CACTTTTGTAGCCCAGGCTGGTCTCGAACTCGCACCGATCCTCCTGCCTCAGCCTCCCGAGTGCTGGGATTATAGGCGTGCACCACCACGCCCGGCTGTGAAGTACATTTTAAGTTTTCTCACTCTTTTCTTTTGCAGAGTGTGTGTGTGTGTGTGTGTGTGTGTGTGTGTGTGTGTGTGTGTGTGTGTGTGGTGGGGATTAAACCCCAGGCAGGGCCTTTGCACTGAGCTATATCCCCAGGCTTTGCTTATTTTTTGTATCAGTGTCTCACTAAGTTGCTCAACTGCCCAAGGCTGGGTCTGAACTCACCATCCTCCTGCCTCAGCTTCCTAGAGTGCTGGCACTACAAGCAGGCACCATTAAGCTTTTAAGCATCTCAGGAGTACCTGGAACTTAGTGTGTCAAGCAGAACTATAACACAGGAACTTGAAAAATGCAATGCAGCTGGGTGTATAACCCCAGCACTTGGGAGGCTGAGGCAGAAGAATCGGTACAAGTTGGAGACCAGCCTGGGCTATACTGGGAGCACAAGGCCAGCTTGAGCCACATAGTGAGACCCTGGCTCAAAAAGACAGAAACACCTGATGTACAGGACAGGAGCAGACACAGAAGAGCGCTGTGCACCTGCTCTGTGCGATGCCCAGAGCTGCTGCAGAGACCAGCGGTGGGCAGGGGCTGCGAATGAGGAGAGCAGAGACAGGAGGAAAGAACAGCAGCGGTGGGCCAGGAGTTGCTGCCTTCAGAGGGATGAACGCACTGTGGGACTGGGCAGAGGTGATAGTCACACCACACCGCAACTGCCACCACCTAGGGAGTTGTACTTGGAAGCGGCTACATTCACAATGCATGAAATGAACTCAAAGAAAAAAAGTTACGGATAAATTGTGACATGCACAGGTGAGGGAGAACGCTGCCGAAGCAGCCTGAAGCCTGCTGCTGCTGCTGCTGCTGCAGCCGCCTGCACTCCCAGCACAGGAGGTGAGGGAGGAGCTAAAGAGCTCAAGGTGGCTGGGGCTAGGTAATAGGACGAGGCCAGCCTGAACAACACAGTGAAACCGCATCAACAAAGCAAAACTGTAACACAAAGGCTGAGGAGATAGCTCAGCAAGTGCCTCCCTGCCAAATGCAGAGTCCTGAATTCTATCCCCCCACACCAAAAAAAATAAAAATCAAAATTAAAATATTAAAATTACAACCCAGCAGGGCCTGACACCTGGTCCAGCAGTGTGAACCCCCGGGGGGAGCCTGCAGACTGCCTTGAGTGGTGTCGCCTCCTTTACCTGGTCCCAGGGTGCCAACCAAGGATAAGCCCTGCCACCGAGCCGACTCACGGCAGAGTGCGGGCAGCTCGGCCTGCAGCTGGGGAGTCCCACTGCTTTGGACCTCAGGGCAGCAGGCTCCACCAGGCCCAGGACAGCGTAGCACTCACCGTCCCTGTCGCCGGCCGGTCGATCTGGATCTCCACCACCTCCCCTTCGATGATCTCAGTCTCCTCCCTGGCCAGAGAGAGGGCTATGAGGACAGCAGCCAGGGCAGAGGCTGCTGGGATAGGATGGGGCTGCCTGGCCAGGGCCACCCACGCCCAAGCCGGGAGCCACTCACTTGATTCGGACACCAATGGAGCGGCGGAAGGCCTGTGTGAGCGCCTCAGTCTTGCTCATCTCCAGGGAGAAGATCTCGCTGCCGGCGATGGCCGTGAATGGTGTGTCCGGGCCCAGGGCCTGCGCCATGCCTGGGGACAAGGCAGGTGGGGCTGTCCGGACCTTCTGGCACCGGGGCCTCATGCCTCCTTTGAGGTGCGCAGTTCGGGGATCCTCTGGTCCTAGCAGCCACTGTTACCACACTCCCTCTCCTCCAGAAGGTTAGGAGACATCCTGTCCTAGCTGCTTCCATCAGAGCTTAGGTCACCTGACAAGGGACTGTGTCCATGGCTACATCTCTGACTGGGAGCCCCTTAAAACTGAGGCTTGGGACTAACTCAGTCATGTGTCCCCCCAGCAGCAGAATACTGGAGTGTTGCTTCTTCACTGAAAGCTGAGCCATCCCTTCACTCCTGGTTACCTGGCCCTGCAGCCTGAGTGGGGGGAATGAGTGGGGCCGAGCAAGCTTCAGAGGGAGAGAAGTGTGAGTAGGGTTTTGAAGGGTGGATAGGAGTTCAATGTAAAAGATGAAAGACAATTGTGGTCCAAAGATAATAAATCACTAGCAGGTGGCAAAAGACAGCACATCCTTCTCCTCTTCCTTAGTGTTAGAAGTCTCCTTTTATCACAGTGACAATAATCCAGATTAAAACAGTACTCTTTGCAGCAGTGTAAAAATATATAATCAACTTTTTTTTTTTTTTTGTCTTTTTGAGACAGGGTCTTGCTATGCAGTTCAGGCTGGCCTTGAGCTCACTTTTTTGTAGCCCAGGCTGGTCTCCAACTCGCACCAATCCTCCTGCCTCAGCCTCCCGAGTGCTGGGATTACAGGCTACATGATCAACTTCTGGTCAATAAGATAAAAGCAAAAAACTGTGCTTCCCAAGAAAGTTATGTCAAGGAAGTTAACTCTGTGAGGTATAACTTCATTGTAATCCTGTTTTCATCCTGTTGCCTGGAATGTAAGTAGGAAGGCTGGAGCTTAGGCAGCCAACTTGGAACATGAGGTAATCTTAACATGTAAGTAAATGTAACTGGAGAATGCTGAGGCAGGGAAGTAGAGGGTTTCGTGAAACTTCTAAGCCCTTATGGCAACTGTCTAGATTTTTCCAGGTGACAGAATGAAGGCTGAGTGCATGTGCCACTGCCTTTGCTGGTCGTATGTTAAACTGAGCCCAACTTGGCCCTGACTTACATGGGAAGGGCTGCGGGCCCCCCAAGGCCGCTTACCCATGGCGATAGCGGTCTTCCCGGTACCCGGCTGGCCCGCAATGAGGACTGCCCGCCCAGCAATCTTCCCCTCTCGGATCATCTCCAGCACCACACCAGCCGCTCGCCGAGCCGCCAGCTGACCCACCATTCCCTGTGAAGCCTGGGGTGGGAGGCACAAGGGTCACTTCCTGCCTGGCCAGGGAGGCCACAGCAGACAATACTGCCTAGGTCTCCTGAGAAAAGCAGAAATGTTCTACTCCGCTTATGTGTTTGATTCTCTTACGGCAGGGTCTTGCTATGTAGTTCAGACTGGCTTTGAAGTCACTATGTCACCCAGGCTGGCCTCTAACCTGCCATGATCCTCCTGCCTGAGCCTCTTAGGTAGTAGGATTACAGCCATTTGCCACCATGCCTAATTCAGCACCCTAAGGGGATGAAATGGAAAGACTACACGCTTAAATCCAGCCAGGGCAATTTAAGAACCTTATTTTAATTTTTCTTGTTTCAGAACTTTTGTTTTATGGCCGGCTCAGCCTGCCCTGAGGGCAGGGCTGGCGCAGCATGTGGTGCCGGGGATCGAACTGTGGTCCCTACAGCTGCCCAAGCTTTCCTAAGCAGGTGCTTTAGACCACTGAGCCATCCTGCCAGGCCCCCTAGCCAGGGCAATTTAGAAAGACCATGTCCAAAATAAATTTAAAAGAAGATCTTGGGGCTGGGGAAATAGCTCCGTGGCACAAGTGCTTGCCTGACAAGTGCAAGGTTGTGAGTTTGAACCCTAGTCCCACAAAAAAAAAAAAAAAAGAACATCTGGTCATGTACTTCAGCAGGGCAGCCCCTGGGTTAAATGCCCAGTACAGGAAAAACAAAACAAAACAAAACCCACCAGGCCAGCAAGATAGCTCAGTGGACCGAAGCACCTGCTCCTGCAAGCACGCTGCAGCCAGCCCTGCGCCCAGGGTGCGCTGAGCAGCCAGAGTCTGGGCTTGGCGGTGTAAGTGTGTAATTCCAGCACTGGGGAGCCTGAAAGCAGGAGGATCACCACAAGTCCAAGCTGCATAGTGAGACTTGGCAACAACCAAATATATTTAATTTAAAAAATTTTTTTACAAAACTTTATTTATTTATTTCTGTTATGGCCAGCTCAGCCTGCCCTGGGGTGGGGCTGGCGTAGTATGTGGTGCCAGGAATAGAACTGTAGTCCCTGCAGTTGCTTGAACTTTCCTAGCTAAGCGCTTTAGACTACTGAGCCATCTCGACAGGCCAACCAAATATATTTTTAAAAAAAGAAAAAGAGAAAGAGAAACCACCTCTACCTGTGGCTGAAATTTGTAACTAGGCATGGAAAGATCCAGGAGGACAGCAAGCACACAGCCTACCCCCAGCCCCAGGGCCCCAGCCTCCCACCCCCAGACCCTCTCCTACCTGGCGAGGCTCCAAGGCATCGTCCAGCCCGAGTCCCCGTATGTGGGAGTGCGCACCTGTGTACGTGTAGAGGAACGAGAGGCTCGGATTCCCACTGCTCGTGGCAGTGGGAGGCGGAGGTGAGAGTTCCAAAGACTCCGCTCCTCTCTTAGTGAGCTGGGGACGCGGTCCCCACCTCCAGGGGACAGTTCTGAGGACACACTGCACTGAGCTAGGATCACTCCCAGCCCATTAGCTGCATCAGCACCCCAAAAAAGAACCAGAGGACGAACACTGAGCTCTGTGCTTCTGGCTTGCTCAGCATTTGGAACTGAGCCCAGCCACTGTCACCTCAGGATACCTCAGTGACAATGGCCCAAAGGTTGTTCTTTTAGAGACAGGGTCTCTTGCTGTATAGTTTAGGCTGACCTTAAACACACTATGGAGCCCAGACCGGCCTCAAACTCAGTGATCCTCCTGCCTCAGCATCCTGGGCAGCTGTTATACCACCATGTGCCACCACTTCCAGCCCCAGGTCCTTATTTACAAGATGCTCAGGAGCCCGGCAGGATGGCTCAGTGGTCTAAAGCACCTGCTTAGGAAAGCTTAGGCAGCTTCAGGGACTGCGGTTCAATCCCCCACACCACATGCTGAGCCGGCCATAAAAATAAACAAACAAACAAAAGTTGTGAAATAAGAAAAAATAAATAAATAAAATTCTAAAAAAAAAAAAAATCATTAAAAAAAAACCACAACATGCTCAGAGAGGTTGGCATCCACACTCCAGACCACACAGCCAATGAGAAATCTGGCAGAGTCCAGGGCTTTTCACCAGAACCGAAAACTACAGCTCTCAAACAGCTACCTGCCTTCGTGACTTAAGTCCTACGGACACCACCTCACAGAGGGGTGGCTCCAACTGCCACAGCAGAGCTGAGTAAGCTTCGACAGAGAAGAGATCTACCACCTGGTGTTTCGGGGAGAGTTCCGACGTGCCTGTTAGCCTGGGGAACCCGAGGGCAGGGACCAGGCACAGCTGGCCCATGGTGTCCTCTGTTCCCAGCAGGGTCACGCTCCAGCAGACAGAGCAGCGCCACGACAGGCAGCAGCCACTGAGAAAACCACACAGTGGGCAAGACACTGCGGACCACGCAGCTCAGAAGTGACAACACTCAGAGAGGCCAGCAAGGAGCTCCCAGCCACACCACTGCCCACTTCCCATCCCTCCTGGGTGGCCACACCCTGCTGGCCTCAGCTAACTCAGCCGACGCTGGAGCCACAGTTATGCTCTGCCCCTCATACCCCCCCCCCCCCGACGCTCACAGCACGCAGATGCACGCACCTGAGGTCAACTGCACAGTCTGCTCTGTGCTGGGGACACAGGACCCCACAGGCACCTACAGAAGCTGCGCTGTGACCACCTGGCACCTGAAACCCGGAGCCTGCTCCGGAAGTTGGGGGCCTGGGCAAGACATGAGCAATGGGGACCTGGGTGCCACTTCCGCCCCACTCACTCACCGATGCGCTCAATCCTCGTCACATCACGGATCTCTGGGACTTTGGTTGTGGCAGCCTAGGGGACAGGATGATGCGTAAGAAGGACCCTTGTGGTGTCCCGTGTGCCCCCTTCCCTCCTCCACAGGCAGGCAGTTGCCCGTAACCCGGTCCCTGTCACTGTACTCGGCTGTCACCAATGGCTCGGTGATCAGCTCCCATGACATTTGACTCAGGAAGACAAGGACAGTCTAGTCACAGTTCTCCCCCCGGTCTCTGGGCCTAGCACCCAGGCATCACCTGGTGTGTGACGGAGTCCCCTCACCCTCAATAACCAAGAACTCTGCACTACCCCCTGTAACCGAAATCACACCACTCAGCACCCCTCACCGCAGGGGCCAAGGCCATGCATGGCCTGCGCCCCGACCCCTTTCCCACAGATATCCAGGGTCAGTCCCTCAGCAAGACCTCTCCTGACCAATGGCTCCCCTTGGGGTTGGACATCGATGTATAACTTCTCAGCACGAGAAAGCCTCAGGTCAGTGTCCTGTCCTGGGCTCTGATGTATGAGGCGCATGGACAGCACCGTCCATGCTGCTCTTGTTCACTGCAGGCCTCAGAGTTTGTGGTTTGAATAAACAGCTGGGCATGGAGCCACAGGCCTGTGATCCCAGCACTCAGGAGGCTGAGGCAGGAGCATGGCCAGGAGTTCCAAGCGCGTTTGAGGACAGTCTGAACTGCACAGCAAGAGCTTGTCTCAAAAAACAAAACAAGTCCAACAAACACGCACTACAAATGTTCACAGCAGCTCTAGTCCTACCACCCAAGAGGTAAGACACAACCCCAACACCCGAGGAATAAATGAAACGTGCTCTAGCTACACGATGGCATGGTACTCAGCTACCAACAGGGAGGCCCAACACTGGCTAGAACACAAACTCTGAAAACATGGTGCCAAGTGAGTGAGACGCCTGCACAGAGGGCCACACGTTTATGATTCCACTGACCCCCAAAACCCAGAATGGGCCAGTGCCAAGATGGAAAGTCAGGAGTGGTTGCCTAAGGCTGAGGGTGAGGAGGACAGAAACCCTGGAGGCTGCGAGATAAGACAGCTGAGGTTTCCTGTTGGGGTAATGGCAATGTCCTAAAATTGATTATGGTGGCTAGGTATGGTGGCCGCGTCTGTAATCTCAGCACTCCAGAAGCTGAGGCAGGGGGATCGCCATGAGTCTGAGTCCAGCCTGGGCTCCACAGTGAATTCAAGGCCAGCTTGAACTGCAGAGTGAAACTCTGTCCCCAAAAGACAAAACGTACTGATTATAGTGATGGCTGCACAACTCTGTAAATACGCTAGCTGTAAGCAGGTAAGCTGTATGGTACAAGCATACCTTAACAAAGCCTTACCTCAAGCAAAACAAAACTAACCCTAGAAAATGGGTTCTTTGATGGCCCTCACCTTTTTTCAGATACTCATGGCATTCCATACTTTCTGTTTTCTTTCATCTTTTGTTTTGTTGAGACAGGGACTCACTACGTCCTTCAGGCTGGCCTCCCTCAAGCTCCCAATGATCCCCCTCCCTCCACCTCCCAGGTGCTGGGATCACCGGAGTGCACCATCACAGCTGGCTCTTCCTAACAAGCGAAAAGAAGCCTAAGAAGCCAGCACACTCGCCTACCTCCTTGGGCACCTGTCCCAACTCTTGTTCCTTCCTTTAGCTTTCTCCTCTCCCTCCATTAGATAGGACAGGACACATCAGCTAGAGGAACATCTTCTCTCAGGAGCCATGATGTCAGGCTCCTGGCCCCATACGGCCAGTCTGCCCTCTTGCTACGTGACCCTATCCACTCCCCTCCCCTCACAGGCAGGAGAGCAGGGTCGTGGGAGCATGAGCTAGCTCCTCTCCACGTCCTTTCAGAGACTGGACACACCCCTGCACCCACATGAACACACAGAAGCGCACTCATCCTCCATGGGAGATGGAGACAAGGACTCTGGAATTCCAGACTTTGCTCATCTGACATACACAGACCCCATGAGCAGAAAGAGCCTCCTATAGGTCTTTTCCTTTCACTGGAACTCTTGTACACAGTGGCTCAGTAGCTCAGTGTCACACTGACTTCCAGTACCATAAACACAATACCAAAAAACTCAGTACTCCAGCTGAACATGACAGTGGCATGCCTGGAGTCCCAGCACAGAGGAGGCTGAGGCAGAGGGATCTCTGTGAGTTTCAGGCCAGCCTGGGCCACCTAGCAAGTTCAAAGCCACCCTGAACTATACAGCAAGACGCTGCATCATAATAACAGAACACCTCAGCACTGTCACCGCCTCATACATCCCAATCTCCTTGGCAGGACTTGCCGCCATTGTCCTGCTTCTACTTCTATTTCTCTCATCGCTTCCTCCTCTTTGCCATAGCAACAGCAACAAACTAAACTCTCTCCCCTGCCCTTTCTTCCTCAAGAGTGGGGTCACCATTGGGACCAAACCATCTGGAGGCCCAGCCTATGCCAAGTTCGAGCCACACAGTTTCACTGTGTGTCTGCCGAGCAGGTGCCGGGCCCGGTGTATCTCGTAGCTTTGGATCTCACACTCACTCGCGGAAACATACAGTAACTCACTGAGCATTCGCAAGGAGAGGTGACCCGCATATGGTGCTAAAAGCAGGACAGAGGCCAGGTCAGAACCATGACAAGGGCCCAACTTCTGCCCCAATCCTTTCTCCGTCCCACTGACATAGTTTTAGTTTTCATCACTATTTCTAAAAAAAAAAAAAAAAAAAAAAAAAAAAACCTCACCAAGGGACAAGGGATAGATATAGCTAAGCGGTACAGCGCTTGCTGGTCAGCACAAGGTCGTGCGTGGTTCTATTTCCGGTGCCAGAGAAAATAAATAAAAATAAAAGCCCACCAAGGGGCTTTGTGTTCTCAAGCATGGATCATCTTTGCTCTTGTCCCTTGGTACTCAGATGCATTTACACCACTAACGACCCAAAGTTTCTAAGTAGACTGGAGCCCAAGATTTACAATGCTTTTCAGACGGGGGCAAAAGTCCGCAAGATGGGCCGCTCCCTGCGCCCAGAGGTGCAGGTGGAGTTTACACAACGATGGGGATGAGATCTAAGAATCCAGGAGGCCATCCTGTTTTACTGCATTTTCTCAGACACAGGCCACCCGGGCTCCAACCACCTCCTCCCTCAGACCGGGGGGTCCAGGCCCTGCCTTCCTCCTGAGACCCTGTGGTCCAGGTCTCTAACCCCCACCTCCCTCAGACTCGAGAATGCAGACTCAGTGCTTTTCTACGCGCCAACACTTACCACAGTTGCCATGATGCTCACTAACCGTGAGGGTCTTAGCGGAAACGGAAACCCGACGGCAGCGAAGCGTTTGGAGCCTCTAGCCTAGCAGGTCATCCAAACCTCTCGATGGTTCTTCATAAATATGTAAATTTCCCGTTGGGGCGGGGTGGCACTTTTAGACCCCGCCCATTCGGCCCAGCTGTTTGAAAGATGGTCGTCCGGAACTCTTGCGTCCTTTCCTAACGTCTCCTGGCTCCTCCTCCTCTTACTCAGTCCCCACCCCGGTCGAGACCGATTGCAAAACTCCTAACACATCTTTTAGCAACCACACGTCCTCCACGCTCCCTTTCCTTTTTATCCCACCCTCTGCTTCCTCCCCACTTGGGGCCTCTACGTTCAGATTGCTATATTCAAAAGCCAATCGCTTCCTTTCCGAACTGGGACAGACCCCGCCCCCTGGAGCTCTTCCACAGCTAGGGAGGTGGAGGATGGAGTTAGCTAGATCTTCTCCACCAATGAGGAGATAGGGGAGTCCCGCCCCCGGGCGCTGACCAATGGCTGGCCGGGGGCGGGAACCGCCTCCTGGCGGCCGCCAGACTCATTGCAGGTTTGCCTCCAGGGTCTGTAAAAGGCTGCGGCCACCTCTGTCCAAGTCCGAACGCTCTCTGGGCGGGGGTGCGGTCGCGTAATAGGAAGCGGAGCGCGCTGCAAGCTTCCCTTCTACAGCCGCTACCCGGCCGCTCACACTGCCTGGTGCATTCCTTGGACACCTCCGGGGTCCCCACCTATGGTCCTCGGAGCCTCCATCCCGTGCCAGCCATGCCTCTGAGCCGGACGTTGTCTGTGTCCTCACTGCCAGGACTGGAGGAGTGGGAGGATGAATTCGATCTGGAGAACACAGTGCTTTTCGAGGTGGCCTGGGAGGTGGCCAACAAGGGTGAGCACACAGGCGCCTGGGCCCTTGACTAGAAGGGCAGTTGGGGATGGAGGCCTGGAGGGCCGACTCATAGCGACACAGAGCTTCATGGGAGACTCTTGGGCCCTGGGCAAGGTGCCTGTGACTCCTCTGTCCTTGAGAGGGGCTGGGTTTGTCTCCTAGGCCCTAAGCGGGAAGGACTAAGAAGTTTGAGTTAAAACAGAAGGAGGCTTCCAGGCCCTGGGTCCTAGTGCAGACAGTAGAATAGCAGTTTCCCAGGTCCTTGGAAGGGGTCTTCCCAGGAGCCTGAGTCCTGAACCAGGAAGGAGATGGGAGTAGAACTTGTGCATGTGAAAACTGGGGTGGGGACCTGTGGTGCTGGTTAAGGTGGTCTTGGGATGTTCCTCAGGATTGGGGACAGCCACTAGGAGAGAGGATGCATGGGACAAAGGGGAAGCATTTGAGGACTTGGTGGCTTGAGAGTAAAACTGGTAGGGGGCTGGAGACCCTCATTCTTAGGTCCTAGAGTGGGAGCACATTGGGAACCTGAATGCTTAGGCTTTGAAAGAGCCAAGGGCCTGAGCCTGTGACTTTGGACATATATGTCCCATGGTGGTAAGGCTGGGAAGTCCTAAGTTGGTCAGGGGCTGGGCCCCGTGATGGGAGTGGCTGGGAGCTGGCCTTTCCGTGTCCTGGGCTTCTGGGGCTGGAATCCCAGTCTCAGGCTCACCCCTCAAACAACGCGAGCATGGGGTTTGCTTTGCTGGTGTTGGAGGAGAAAGGGAGAGAGCTTCCCAGCATGAGCCAGGGCTTGTGGACTCGGAGTCCGAACTGCCAGGGTCCAGGCTTTAGGAGGTGAGGAAACGGGGCCCAGGCCCCCTGCTCGGAGGCGGGGGTTGTGAGAGGAGCCGGATCCTGTACACCTGTGTTCCCCAGTCAGTCACGGGGAGAAGCCTGGCAGACAGATCAGCGGGATCCCCGAAAAACAGGCCAGGATAATTCAGTCTTCTCTTAGGTAATTTGGGAAGCTGAATATGCTCAGAAGGATTCTCCTCGGCATGGCCATTGAGCCTGAGAATTTAAACACAACTCCTGAAGGCTAAGAGCTCAAGAACTGGGTCCCAGTTATCCTCATCTTCCACCTTGATTGGGGGTTCAGCCCCTAAATGGCTCAGACCCCGGAGGTCTGCCCTCTAGCCCCGCTGCTTTGCTCCAGTCCCACCTCCCTCTGCTTTGTTCCCGGCTTCTCCTGATCTGGGGGTCCAGCCCCACCCAGCCCCCTCCCTCCCCCTCTCCCACCCTGTCCCAGGCCTGTGGGCCTGGGCTGGGCCTGTGCTCACACCCTTGGGCCCACAGTTGGGGGCATCTACACCGTGCTGCAGACCAAGGCGAAGGTGACAGGGGATGAGTGGGGTGACAACTACTACCTGGTGGGACCATACACGGAGCAGGGTGTGAGGACCCAGGTGGAGCTGCTTGAGCCTCCAACCCCGGCCCTGAAGAAGACGCTGGACTCCATGAACAGCAAGGGCTGCAAGGTGGGACTTGGCCACCAGCATGCTGGGGGGTGCGGTGAGCAGGTGGCTTCAGGAGGGGGGCCTGAGCAGTGGTGGCACTTTTCCCAGGCAGATCTAGAGGAGAAAAGTGACGCACTCACCAAAAAAAAAAAAAAAAAAAGTCTGGTTTTGGTGGTACACACTTGTAATCCCATAATCTCAGCTCTCAGGAAATTGAGGCAGGAGTCTCAATGAGTCTGAGTCTCCAGGCCAGCCTGGACTACTTAAATGAGTTCAAGGACAGCCTGAACTGTATGTCAGGCCCAGAGCAGAAAGATGAAGACCAGAGCAAGGAGGACACACAGGCTGACCCAGTGAACGTGTCTGAGATAAGCACACCCAGGGACTGAAGAGAGAAGGAAGAGTCCAGGGCCAGAGGGTAAAGACTTAAGAAACTACGCCTCTCAGGAGGGGGGCACGGGGCAGCAGGCAGAAGGGAGGTGCAGACAGAGCTGAGGGTCAGAGGTGCTGTGGTACCCCTACTTATCCACAGACTCTGTTTGGGGGCCCAGAGTCTGTCCGGCTAGACTGTGACCCTAAGGGAACCCAGAGTGACCCTGTCCCTCCTCCAGGGTAGCTGCTCCTAAGAATAGTGCCCCCAGCAAAAGGGCAGACAACAGCTGGGAGGGGGAGGGGCATGGAGCATGCCTGGGGCTGGAGAAGCCTCGTTGGGGAGGACAGCTGCTGGTCCTCCAAAGTCTCAGGAGGAATGTGGTCACCTATAGTAGTGACTGGGGCTGAAACGAGACTGAGACCCCAGAGACACTGGAGTGGGTGCAGAAACTGAAGTTGGGGTGAGAAAAGAGGACTAGGGGGTGCTAGGAATGTGGTTGCAGAGACGAGCCTATATGCAGATGAAAGAGGTGGCCAGTGACAGATACACGAGAAGGGAACAGAACTGAGACAGTGTCGAGGAAGACATGGCTTCCAGTAAAAACACTTCACAAGTAGCAGCGTAGAGAGAAGAAATAGTGAGAGCATCATGCTGACTGGGCATAGTGGCATACACCTATAATCCCAGCACTCAGGAGGCTGAGGCAGGAGGGTCTATGAGCTTAAGGCCAGCCTGGAGTGCATACGTGACAAGACCCTGTTTTATTAATTCTTTCTTTTGTTGTGGCTGGCTCAGCCTGCCCTGGGGCAGGGCTGGTGCAGCATGTGGTGCCAGGGATCAAACTGTGGTCCCTGTGCTTTGCCTAAGCTTGTCCAAGCAGGCGTTTTAGACCTCTGAGCTATCTTGCCGGCCCAAGACCCTGGTTTTGTTTGTTTGTTTGTTTTTGTCTTTTTGAGACAGGGTCTTGCTATGCAGCTCAGGCTGGCCTTGAGCTCACTTTTGTAGCCCAGGCTGGTCTTGAACTTGCACTGATCCTCCTGCCTCAGCCTCCCAAATGCTGGAATTACAGGCATGTGCCACCACGCCCGGCGCAAGACCCTGTTTTAAAAGCATAATAATAACCATAAAAGCCCTGAACCTCTCTGCTGCCCTCCCCCAGGTATATTTCGGGCGCTGGCTGATTGAGGGGGGCCCTCTGGTGGTGCTACTGGATGTGGGGGCCTCTGCCTGGGCCCTGGAACGCTGGAAAGGAGAGCTCTGGGACACCTGCAACATCGGGGTACCCTGGTACGACCGAGAAGCCAATGACGCTGTCCTCTTTGGCTTCCTCACCACCTGGTTCCTCGGGGAGGTAGGTCCTACCCTGCTCACACTTTCTCCACTTAGCCTGAAACAGCGATGACCATCCCAAGGCTCAGAGGATGGGCTTCTCCTGGGGCATTCTGGGAGTTGCAAATTCTTTGAACCGATCATTAGCTCTGGCCTTTGGAGACATGATGATTTCATTTTCTAAGAAATTGAAATTGTTGATCTTAGCTTCTTTTACTGATTTCCAGTTTAGAGATTCTGTGCCAATCACCCTAAGGCACGGTGGTCTACTGAGGCCCCAGGAATTCTGGGGCTTATAGTTCTCCAGTCCAATAGTGGCTGGACCAAAACGCTCAGATGTATACCTGAATATTTGAGAATTCACAACCTCAAAGAACCAAGAATTGTGAGTCTAATCACCTTTTAGGATTTAAGAGGTGATGGGGCCCGGCAGGATGGCTCAGTGGTCTAAAGTGCCTGCTTGGGGAAGCTTGGGCAGCTTCAGGGACCGCGGTTCTATCCCCGGCACCACATGCTGTGCCAGCCCTGCCCTCGGGGCGAGCTGAGCCGGCTATAAAAAAAATGAGTGAATAAACAAAGGTTCTGAAACAAGAAAAAAAAATAAATAAATAAAATAAAACAATTCTTTAAAAAAAAGAAATTGAAATTGTTGATCTTAGCTTCTTTTACTGATTTCCAGTTTAGAGATTCTGTGCCATTCACCCTAAGGCACGGTGGTCTACTGAGGCCCCAGCAATTCTGGGGCTTATAGTTCTCCAGTCCAATAGTGGCTGGACCAAAACGCTCAGATGTATACCTGAATATTTGAGAATTCACAACCTCAAAGAACCAAGAATTGTGAGTCTAATCACCTTTTAGGATTTAAGAGGTGATGGGGCCCGGCAGGATGGCTCAGTGGTCTAAAGCGCCTGCTTAGGAAAGCTTAGGCGGCTGCAGGGACCATGGTTCTATCCCCGGCACCACATGCTGTGCCAGCCCTGCCCTCAGGGCAGGCTGAGCCAGCCATAAAAATAAATAAATAAATAAATAAATAAATAAACAAACAAACACAAGTTCTGAAACAAGAAAAATAAATAAATTTTAAAAATAAAATGCTTTAAAAAAAAAAAAAAGGACTTAAGAGGTGAGAGAAACTTAATTTGTCATGCCCAGGGACAATTTAAGAACAGCTTGCTCCGAAGCATTCTGGGAATTGTAGTTACTTTTCCTGTAAGTAAGGGATCTCCAGGAATTGTGTCTGTGACTTTTTTTTTTGTCTTTTTGAGACAGGGTCTCGCTATGCAGTTGAGGCTGGTCCTGAGCTCACTTTTGTAGCCCAGGCTGGTCTCGAACTCGCACCAATCCTCCTGCCTCAGCCTCCCGAGTGCTGGGATTACAGGCATGAGCCACCACACCCGGCTGTGTCTGTGACTTAGGGACACAAAATCCTCAGTCTTCCCAATTCATCCTTGCCAGGACTTAGCAGGTTGATGCAGACAAACAAATCCAGCCTATGGGGTGAGGGCAGCTTGTCTGACTGCCGTGCAGTGCCTAGCCCCTCCCTAACAGGGTCAGCTACCCACTCTGAGCACTGGAAGTAATGGCGTTGCTCTCTCCTGCTTCTTTGTCCACGTTGGGGCCTGCTGACTCATGCTACACTCAGGCATCACCGTGACCCTGTTGCTGTTGCCCCACAGTTCCTGGCCCAAAGTGAAGAGAAGCCACATGTGGTCGCCCACTTCCACGAGTGGTTGGCAGGTGTGGGGCTCTGCCTATGCCGGGCCCGGCGGCTGCCCGTGGCCACCATCTTCACCACCCATGCCACTCTGCTGGGACGTTACCTGTGTGCTGGAGCTGTGGACTTCTACAACAACTTGGAGAATGTGAGCTGTGCCTCGGTGGATGGTGGGGGCTGGGGGCTGGGAGACCCGAGGAGATCAAAGCCCCAGGCCCCCCACCCCCCTGAGACCCAGGACTTTGGAGGCTACACCTTTGGGCTTCTCCAGAGTCCTCCTCACCCCACCGTCCTGCCTCATTCCGCCTGTTCCAGTTCAATGTAGACAAGGAAGCCGGGGAGAGACAGATCTATCACCGCTACTGCATGGAGCGGGCAGCAGCCCACTGTGCTCACGTCTTCACCACCGTGTCCCAGATAACAGCCATTGAGGCTCAGCACCTGCTCAAGAGGAAGCCAGGTAGGGGCTGGGGCCAGGGTCCCCAGGCCAAATGAAGTAGAAAACTGTCGATGCCAGGGTCATTACCAGTTTTTTTAAATGTAAAGAATGGGCCAGTGAGATAGCTCAGTGGGCTAAAGCTCCTACTCAGGCAAGTTTAGGCAAGCACAGGGACCAAAGTTTGATCCCTGGCAGTACATGCCCCACAAGCCCCGCCCTGGAGGTGCACTGAGGTGGCCGGAGTCCCAGTGTAGTAACACATACCCATAATCCCGGTGCTGAGGAGACTGAAAGCAGGAGGATCACCGTGAATCTGAGCTGCATAATGACACCCTGCAACAACCAGATAGATAGATAGATAGATAGATAGATAGATAGATAGATAGATAGATCGATAGATGATCAGGACTCAGCTCGCAGGCTTTGGGTTTGGTGTGGTAACCTCTATAAGTCAGGCTGCCTGGTTTTATAAATCTTGAAGAATGATGGGAGTTGTAGTTTCTTTTTTTAATTTTTTTTTTTTTGTTTGTTTCAGAACTTTTGTTTGTTTATTTTTATGGCCGGCTCAGCCTGCCCTGAGGGCAGGGCTGACACAGCATGTGGTGCTGGGGATCGAACCGCGGTCCCTGCAGCCGCCTAAGCTTTCCTAAGCAGGCGCTTTAGACCACTGAGCCATCCTGCCAGGCCCGATGGGAGTTGTAGTTTCACTGAACCATTTCTGCCATGGTAAAATTCAGTAATTGGCTCATGTAGTTATGAGTTCCCCAAAGGAAGTGCAGGGACAGTAGCATTATTTTTTAGAAAACTCATCCCAGCACTGGGGAAGCTGACACAGGAGGATCACTACGAGTCCAAACTGTAGTGAGACCCTGTATCCAATAAATAAAAAGAAAGCAAAAATCTGAATACCTATTTTCATTGAGTATAAGGCGGAGGGGCTAGGGAGATAGCTCCATGGCACAAGTGCCTGCCTGGCAAAAAACTAAAGTGTAAGGTGGAAACTACAACTTCCCAAAGACCTTTGTCTGTTCAGCTTCTTACGTTCTTGTGACTTTGCCCTGGAAGCTGACCTAGGGGTTGTAGTCTTTCACTGACATGGTTTAATTTCTGTGCGGTGAGGGAATGGGTCCTAAAAGAGACTTTATAGTAGAGACTATATCTTGGGAGAAAGCATGGTGGAAGAAAGACTTAGTCCCTTCTGTTTCAGGATAGGATAAGGGCAAACAAAGAAAGTCCCAGAATCTGCTTTTGCTCAGTTCCATGTCCTGTCAGCCATTTGCAAGAGCTGAGGAAGCTGGTAGTTATGCTGTGAGCACACACAAGTTACATGAGGCAAGAAGGCGTCTGGGCAGCAGGAAAGGAGTTTCCAGAAGACCCACTGAAACAAGTTGCAAAAGGATGGGGTGCTGCCCTTCACTAGTTCACTCAGCCACATTGGCCTGAATGAAAGAAGTGAAATAGGGCCTGCGAGATGGCTCAGCAGTCTAAAGCGCCTGCTAAGGCAAGCTTAGGCAACTGCAGGGACCACAGCTCAATCCCTGGCACGCCATGCTGCGCCAGCCCCACCCCCAGGGCAGGCTGAGCCCGCCATAACGTAAATAAATAAAGTATAAAAAAGTTTTTTTAAGAAATGAAATAAGGGGCCTGGCAGGATGGCTCAGTGGTCTAAAGCACCTGCTTGGGAAAGTTTGGGCGGCTTCAGAGACCGCAGTTTGATCCCCGGCACCACATGCTGCACCAGCCCTGCCCTTGGGGTGGGCTGAGTGAATAAACAAAGGTTCTGAAACAAGAAAATAAATAAATAAATAAAATTTTTTTTTATTTTCTTCTTGTTTCAGAACCTTTATTTGTTTATTCACTCATTTTTATGGCCGGCTCAGCCCGCCCTGAGGGCAGGGCTGGCACAGCATGTGGTGCCGGGGATCGAACCTTGGTCCCTGAAGCCGCCCAAGCTTTCCCAAGCAGGCGCTTTAGACCTCTGAGCCATCCCGCCAGGCCCCAAATAAATAAAATTTTTTTAAAAATTCTTTTTTTTTAAATTTTTAATTTTATTTATTTATTTATTTATTTTTTTGGTTTCAGAACCTTTGTTTGTTTATTCACTCATTTTTTTATGGCTGGCTCAACCCACCCCGAGGGCAGGGCTGGCGCAGCATGTGGTGCCGGGGATCGAACCTCGGTCCCTGAAGCCACCCAAGCTTCCCCAAGCAGGCGCTTTAGACCACTGAGCCATCCCGCCAGGCCCCTAAAAAAATTCTTAAAAAAAAAAGAAAGAGCCGGGCGTGGTGGCTCACGCCTGTAATCCCAGCACTTGGGAGGCTGAGGCAGGAGGATTGGTGCGAGTTCGAGACCAGCCTACAAAAGTGAGCTCAGGACCAGCCTCAACTGCATTTCGAGACCCTGTCTCAAAAAGACAAAAAAAGAAAGAAAGAAGCCAGGCGTGGTGGCGCACGTCTGTAATCCTAGCACTCGGGAGGCTGAGGCAGGAGGATTGATGTGAGTTCGAGACCAGCCTGGGCTACAAAAGTGAGCTCAAGGCCAGCCTGAACTGCATAGTGAGACCCTG
>PVJA010041421.1:0-17908 GCA_004027025.1 Myocastor coypus
AAAAAAAACAAACAAACAAATAGGGGGATCATTCCCTGCAAAATTCACACCTCATAATAGACTTCACTTGGCAGTATACACTGTCATACAAAAAATGGAAGCATAGCGGCAGAAAGACAATTCCGTTAAATTACAGCAGAAAGGATAGGAAGGGTCCTTTGGAGAGATCTCCATCATGGACAATCGAAGGAACCCAGTCAACTACTAACCTGGGGGAGAGGATATGCTTGTATTTCTCCAGAGAATGCTGAGTGACATATTTGGATGCCAGAATGCATTGTTAGGCTATGCCATGAAGCCAGATCTGGAGAAGAAGTTAGCAGTGAGGAGGCTAGATCTAACCTGGGGCCCATTGAAAGAACTGACAAAAAGAAAATCTAATGTTTATTTATCTAGTTTTGCCTTTTTGAGACAGGGTCCCTCTATGCACTTCAGGCTGGCCTTGAACTCACTTTTGTAGTCCAGGTTGGTCTCGAACTTGCACTGATCCTCCTGCTTCAGCCTCCCAAATGCTAGGATTACAGGCATGCACCACCACACAGTAGAGTGCACTCATTTGTTTTTTAATATGTTTTGGACAGGGTCTACAGGGTCTCATTACATAGATTGGACCCATAGGGATTCTCCTGTTTTCAGCCTCTCAAGCGCTGGGATTACAGAAGCGTGCCAGTGTGCCCCAGGGGTGGCACAGGCACAGCACACTGGGAATTGAATATCTGTTTCTGTGCTCTGCCTAAGCAGGTGCTTTAGAAAATGCACTCTTAATTTTGTAAAGAGGGTTGTTTGTGTATACCATGTATTTGTTTAGGTATGTGTCATTCTGTGACTAGCTGTTCCCTTTTTTTCTTATTTGGTCATGTATTGACACTACAATTTGGAGTATAGACTTAAAAGCATGCTTTTTCCTAAGTTAACAGCTGGTCTAAGTCATACCAAAATTGGCTTATATGCAGTTTATCAAAAAAATTAAACTAATTAAGCAAAAATTCCTTAGAGTGGGGAGAAATTTGATTCAGAGAGGAGTCCTGTTGATGAATAGGAGGTGTGGCTGCCTTTTTGCTCCTAAATGAGAAGCTCCCTATTAGATTAGTAATCTCAACTGTCTCTTAGGAGACACCCTCAAGAAATTGGTCATTGGTTGAGTTATTTATTTATTTTAATTAATTGATTTTTGACCTTGTACTTGAAGTCTTTTTGCCTCAGCCTCCCACCTAGCTGGGAGCACAGGTGTGTACTACCAAGCTCATCTGAAGCCAAGGAAATATTTTTCCACATTATATCATAGTCACAGTATTTAAACACTTCCAGAAAATAAACCACCAGAGAAAATAGCTTTAACAGAAATATTGGGACTGTCGGAGAGATAGCCGCGTAGCACAAGTGCCTGCCTGGCAAGTGCAAGGTCATGAGTTTGAACCCTGGTCCCGCCAAACAAAACAAAACAAAACAAAAACCCAGAAATATCTATTAAATTTACTACACCATTTATACAAGTCCTGTTCTAGGTTTTAGTGAGATATCTAGCATTTCATGACTCATTAGCTCAGTGACTTTTCGTTCCTAAATCCAATTCTGAGGAACAAATTCTCAGGCTTCTTCCATTTGGGGACATGGTATGGAGGTGGGCACCATTTGGGAACACAGTGTAGCTGTCACCAGTTTGCAACATGGTGTTCCCTGGCTTTCTCCCTCCAAGTAGTCTTTCATTTTGCAGTTTTTTTTTTTTTTTCAGAACCAGCGATTGAACTCAGGCCCTTGTGCTTGCCAGGCAAGTGCTCAATTCTCCTGAGCTAGCTCCCCAGACCCTTCTTTTGTAATTTTGAGATTTCAAGGGGCACAGATTTCCTACAGCTTGTGATGCTTTCAGGCTGTCTTTATTGTCCTGTTCCTTTTCAGGAACTGAGATCTTTTCAGCTCTGTCTTCGCAGTCCACAGTTTGTCTGGGGCTTTTTTCTAGCGAAACTAACAATATTTCTCATAATTCTGCTGAGATCTTAGCTCAACAAATCTGGCTAAAAGCCCCCAAGAAGAGCTGGGAGTGCCTGTGCATGACTATAATCCCAGTATTCTGGAAGCTGAGGCTAGAGGATCATTGGGAGGTGGAGACCAGCCTGGGCTACAAAATGAGCTCAAGAGACCTGGCCTCAAAAACACACAAAAAATGCCCCCAACAATATCCATAGCTTTAAAATTTCTTTTGCTAAATTAATTGATTTGTCATCCTTAATTTCAGTCTCAGGCAAAGTCTTTGGACAGGAACAAAATACAGACAGATTTTTGGCAAGTCATAACATACATTGCCATCACATGGAGTCCAGCACACAATGCAGTCTTCCTTCCCAGCAGAAACCTTGTGCATGTGGTCTTTACTGACAAGATTTCTATCAGCCTTTGGTCTTCTCAGCTCTGACCAGAATCTCTCATCCAGAACAGCCTAAAACATTCTGGTTCTACTCTTTTGTGTGATCTCCCAGTCTTTCTTTTCTTTTTTCTTTTTTTTTTAAATTTTATTTATTTTTTTCTTGTTTCAGAACCTTTGTTTATTCACTCATTTTTATGGCCAGCTCAGCCTGCCCCGAGGGCAGGGCTGGCGCAGCATGTGGTGCCGGGGATCGAACCGCGGTCCCCGAAGCGGCCCAAGCTTTCCCAAGCAGGCACTTTAGACCACTGAGCCACCCCGCTGGGCCCCTCTCCCAGTCTTTCTAAACTCTTTGCAGAAGCCATTCCCAAAGGCTCTTGAGCCACATAGTCAGATAATCACAGAAAAATCTCTGACTTCTCTAGTAGCAAATTCTTGGTTACTTTTCTTTTGTTTTTGAGACAAGATACTCAATGCCCGGACTATATATCCAACGCCATTAATTGTTTTCCTTGTTTCAGCAAATGATGAATACATAAAACAGTTAAGAAATGTTAGGTACAAACTCATGCAAACAACCAGGCCAGCCATTCTGACACAAGTAGATTTATTAAGGGCATCAAGCAGACTGGCTGTGTAGAGGATCAAGACAGCAGTGAACAAAGTCAGGGCAGGAGACTTTATAGGATCTTTCAGGGAGGACAATCACCAGCTGGAACAGCTGAGGGAGAGGTAATCTTGGCAGGGCTACCTGGTCTGTGGAGGACCTTCGATGTTAACAAAGGAGAGTTTCCATGGTTGCTTGCCAAAGTCAAAGTCAGATGGACCTGTTATGTAGTTTTGGGTTTGACTCTGAGTGAGGATGAGGGGGAGAGAGTTTAGGAGCAGGGTGCCTGGGAAATGAAGAGGGAGAGTGTTTGAGGAGTGGAATGGTGCCTGGGAAATTTTGAATCCTGACCTATCAGGAAATAGTATTCATTAGAGGTTAGTCTTGTAGTGAGTACAAAATAAGACAAAAGGCTGGGGTGGGGGTAGGGCCAGCCAGCTAGCTCAGCTGACTAAAGAGCCTACTTAGACAGAGCATAACAGTGGCTGGCGGGGTTTAATCCCTGGCGTGCTATGCTAGCCCCACCTTTGGGGCTCGCTGTGATTGAGACTGGGCATGCCTGTAATCCCAGTGCTTGGGAGGCTGAAAACAGTAGAATCACTGGGAGTCTGATCTACGTAGTAAGACCTCATAGACCCTGTCCCAAATACATTAAAAAAACAAAAACAAAAACAAAAACAAAACAAAACAAAACACAAAAAAATTAAGATCTCAGGGAATTGAATTCAAACCTATGCACAAGTCCTAGGCAAAATTAGGATGCTTAGATGCTATGTGACATGATCAGCCCAGGCAAAAGTCTTCTTGCAGATGTCACAGGTGAAGGGCCACTCCTCCATGTGCCTTCTCATGTGGCATTTCAACTCATTAGAGTGGTTGAATCTCCACTGGAATACTGGCACATTGCACGCATAGGGCTTCTGGCCACTGTGTGTGCGCTGGTGGGCCTGGAGTTGAGCAGACCTCCAGTAAGACTTCCCACAGTCCTGGTGCTGGCACACATAGGGCTTCACATGCTGAAACTCTTTCAGGAGTGGGTAGCTGTTAATGTGCAAGTTTCTATTTGTTTCTGGGGTTTGCTTCTGCATCAAATGGGAGCCTGGCAAGCCTAGGAGTCCTAGGTGTGCCTCTCCTACAAGTTGATAGCCCCACCAAAGGTCTGGCCCCTGCTAAAGGTCACTATCTGGTCTCCTGTGAGCCTCTGATTATTCCAGGTGCTTGAAATCTGCTTCAAGTGAAGCTCAGGTCACCTACAGGGGTTGCCATCACACCCAAATAGAAGATCTAAAGAGGCCTGAGAACTGTTATTTGGTCCCCAGAGCATGTCTGATTGGCAGTGAGGGTCTGTATGGGATCTGCATATGGTGTGGTCGGTCATCTGGATGCCTTTGAGACTCTGGTCACACTTCAAGCTATCTTCCTCAGGGACAGTGCAGCAGTCTGCTCGGAATGGCTGATGTCTCCTGCTGAAGCTGAAGAGTGCACACTGAAGGCAAGATGAGCACTTCTGAAGATCAGAAAAACCTGGTCGGGGGCTGGGGAGATAGCCCCGAGGCACAAGTGCCTACTGGGCAAGTACAGGGTCGTGAGTTCGAACCCTGGTCCCCCCCCCCCCAAAAAAAGAAAAACCTGGTCATTTGGTTTAAAAATAAAAGTCTTCCTGCAAAACTATAATTGGGGGGCTGGGGAGATAGCTCCGTAGCACAAGTGCCTGCCTGGCAAGTGCAAGGTCATGAGTTTGAACCCCAGTCCTACCAAAATAAATAAATAAATAAATAAAATAAAGTAAAAAAAAAATATATACATATATATATATATATATATATATATATATATATATTTGGGGTTTCTCTTAAAAATGGTTTTGTTTTGATATTCAACTAAATTAAAAAAAACAAAGGTTTACACATGTGTATGACAACTCATTATTGTTAATTTCATGGTGTCTTAAGTATATCTATAATTACAAGTGTACAAGTCTTCCAAAATGTTAAAGATAGCTTAGTGTAATAAGACTTTCTTTTAAATTACTAGAAAAAATATCAAGGGGAGAAAGAAAAAGCCTTGTGATGTATATCCTATTTAAGATTAGGTGGAAAATTCTTATGTATTAGGAAGATTGGATAAGAGGGTTGTCAGGTCAAAACAAGAATATAAACATGTCACAAAACGTCAGAGGATTGTCCTGCCACAATGTTGCATATGATTTGACTTCAAAATTTCTGTAAAAATGTGTGCTTGTTGTTTTTAAACATTCTATAGGGATTTAAGTATTAGAATATTCATGGTTGCTGGAAAGTAACAGTTCTATTTTACCTGTAAGATGTTTGATATTCAGATAGATAGTAATGTTAAGTTTAACTGCCTCTGTTACAGGGTAATAATGTCATTAAGTTTCTCTTCTGGATGTTTAACAACTAAAGTTTGCAGGCTGAAAATTAGAGAGATAGATGGCCTAAAAGGCTAACAAAGATTTTTGCCCTAGCCCTTCAAGGTCACTGAGGACTCAGGATATAAGAGAACCTCTGCTGTGACATCCTGTAACTCAGTTGTGTCCCAAATATTCTGAACAAGGAGATTATGGGGCCACAGAGGAAAGTGGTAGATGATATATATATTGTGCCTAAGAAGAGCTACCTAGAGAGAAAAATATCTCTCAAGCTTTCACAGAGAGCAAACTGGTCAAGCAATGGCCATGACATCCAGATAGCTGACACTGACAGAAGATCTAAAAGATGCTGTATGTGGTTCCAAGGTAAATCCTGACATTTGGCTGATCTTATCAGACAGTAAAAGTTACATTTGTAGTTATACAGGTCTTGCTTTAAGTTGGTCTTAACCATGCAGAAGAGTGTAACCATAAGGTGTAAAAAGTAATGCCATATGTTTTAGAGAAGGTTTTACGAGAGGAACAGATATAATACAAGGAACAGATATAACACAAGATGTACCAGCCCCAGAGAAAGATGAGGAAGTATGCCAAGAGCATCTGCACACTGCTAACTGAAGGATTCAGTCCCAAGGCTTTAATATTCACTGCAGTGTCCCATCTCTAATAGTCTCTAACAGTCAGCCATTGTATCTGCAATGGAAGACAGAACAATCTGCTATGGAAAGCTGAAGGATCCAGTCCGGAGGCTGAAGAGTCTGTGCTGGAAGCCTGAAGCCAGGAGATAAAGTCCAAGCTGACTGTGAAGACTGAAGTTCCTCCGATGAAGTGAAATGCTGAATTTTCCCTCAACCCCTTTCTGTGCTTAGTTATTCTGAGGCAGGGCCTCACAGCTCACAGTGCACAAATGCCAGGCAATGCAGCCACCACGGTGATACAATGTATCGACCACCAGGCATCTAGCCAAGTTGATACAATGTATCGAGTAATGGTGAGTGGTACCATTCCTACTCCCACCCCTTGATTCCTGGACCCATGAATTCTGGCTATGGGAGTCACAGTACCATACAAAGGGTGCTGATTTAAAGTATATACAGCCTGTTGAAGTACCTTGCCCCAGCCCTGCAAACCATTGCCACCTAGCTGGCATTTACTGAATGCCAGCTAGGTGGCAATGGTTTGCAGGGCTGGGGCAAGGCCATTCCAAAAGGCCATTCTATCGTTCTATCGATCCAGCTGTTTGTGGATGATGAGGTACATGGTAAGACCAGTGAATTCCATGAGCATGAGCCCACTGCTGCACCTCCTTGGCTGTAAAATGTGTTCCTTGGTCAGAAGCAATACTGTGTGGAATACTATGGTGGCGTATAAGCCACTCTGTAAGTCCACAGATGGTAGTTTTGGCAGAAGCATTACATGCAGCAAAGGCAAATCCATATCCAGAATATGTGTCTATGCCAGTGAAGACAAAGCACAGCCCCTTCCATGATGGAAGTGGTCCAATATAATCAACCTGCCACCACGCGGCAGGCCGATTACCCCAGGGAATTGTGCCACATTGAGGACTCAGTGTTGGCCTCTGTGGCTGGCATATTGGGCATTCAACAATGGCTGTGGCCAGATCAGCCTTGGTGAGTGGAAGTCCATGTGGCTGAGTCCGTGTATAACCTCCATCCTTGTCATCATGGGCATGATGGTACTTGAAGAGTAACTGTTCATGGGCCCACTGGGCAGTAACAGGGGTGGATAGGTTGGCCACTATCCACAGAATGGGCCATCTTATTCACTTGATTATTAAAATAGTCTTTTTGATGTCATATTTTGGTGAGTGTTCACATGTGAAACAAATACATTTCCATCCTTTGCCCTTATGGAGAGGTCTATCCACATACCTCTTCCCCAAATATCCTTGTCACCAATTTTCAATCATGCTCCAATCATCCAGCCAGACCACTGGCTATGGCCCATGAGTCAGTATATAGTCATAAATATGGCCATTTCTTTCTCCAGGCAAAATGTACAACCAGGTGCACTGCCCAAAGTTCTGCCCACTCTGATGATTTCCCTTCACCACTGTCCTTTAGTGATGTACCAGAAAGGGGCTGTAATACTGCAGCTGTCCACTTGTGCATGCTGCCTGCATAGCATGCAGAGCCATCTACAAACCAGGCTCATTTTCTCTTTCTGACAGCTGATTGTATGGTACACCCTACAATGCTATGGGTGAATGCTGAGAAACAGAGGGCAAAACAGCAGGTGTAGGAGCCATAGGTATCTGGGCAACTTCCTCATGTAATTTACTTGTACCCTCTGGGCCTGCCCTGGCTTTTCATGAATGCACCACTTCCATTTAATGATGGGCTGTTGCTGAGCATGTACAACCTTATAACTCAATGAATCAGATAATATCCAGGCCATGATAGGCAACTCAGGTCTCATGGTGACCTGGTGTCCCATAGTTAAGCATTTGGTTTCCACTAATGCCCAGTACCAAGCCATGAGCTGTTTCTTGAAAGGAGAGTAATTGTCTGAAGAAGATAGCAGAGCCTTGCTCCAAAATCCTAAAGGCCTCTGCAGCAACTGACCTATGGGGCCCTGTCAGAGACTCCAAACAGCATCCTTATCTACTACTGATACTTCAAGTACCATTGGATATGCTGGATCATATGGTCCCAGGGGCACAGCAGCCTAGACAGCAGCCTGGACCTGTTGCAGGGCTTTTTCCTGGTGTGGGCTCCACTCAAAATTAGCAACTTTACATATCACTTGGTAAATGGGCCATAGTAGTATACCTAAGTGAGGAATATGTTGCCTCCAAAATCCAAATAAGCCCACTAGGCACTGTGCCTCCTTTTTGGTCATGGGGGGAGCCAGATGTAACAATTTATCTTTTATGTTAGAGGAAATATCTCTACATGCTCCACACCACTGGACTCCTAGAGACTTCACTGAGTGTCTTAGTTACTCTTCTCCTGTTGCTGGGACAAATAGTCAATACCCAAAATGAAGGAAGGAAAGGTTTATTTAGCTCACAGTTACTGTACATTTCAGTCCATATTCAGCTGGCTCCAAGGCAGAGGGGCACATGGCAGAGAGCAGCAACAATATGGTGACAGAGGCAACAGAACAACCAGGGGGGCAGAGAGCAACAGCAAGAGTCTGTCTTTCTGTCTCTCTTTATATTATATTCAGGCTCTCTGCCTCAGCCTATCCACCTTAGGTCATACCCATAATCCCAGGAGTACTCAGACCCATAATCTCATCAGCACTAAAACACGTAATCCCAGTGGATTATGAGTCAAGTCTCAAACTCTAAAATTCCCTGCCCCATGATTGCATGAGGCTTTGGGGAACAACTAGACATAAACCATAACACTGAGGTAGAAGGATCTTGTATTTTTGTAGGGTTTATTTTCCAACCTCAGGCTCTCAGATGCTATACTAACAAATCAAAGGTAGTTGCACCTCTGGCTCATTAGGTCCAATCAACATAACATCATCAATGTAATGAACCAGTGTGATATTTTGAGGAAGAGAAAAATGATCAAGGTTCCTATGATTAAGTTGTGACACAGGGCTGGAGAGCTAATATATCCCTGTGGTAAGACAGTGAAGGTGTATTGCTGGCCTTGCCAAGTGAAAGCAAATTGCTTCTGATGGTCCTTATGGATAGGTATAGAGAAGGCATTTGCCAAATCAACAGCTGCATGCCAACTACAAGGAAATGTGTTAATCTGCTCAAGCAAGGAAACCACATCTGGCACCACAGCTGCAATTGAAGTCACCACCTGGTTCAGTTTACAGTAATCTACCATCATTCTCCCAGACCCATCTGTGTTGTGCACAGGCCAAATGGGAGAATTAAATGAACATGTGGTAGAGACCACCACCCCTGCATGCTTCAGGTCCTTGATGGTGGCACTAATCTCTGCAATTCCACCAGGAATGCGACTCTGCTTTTGGTTCACTATTTTACCAGACAAGGGCAACTCCAGTTGTTTCCATTTGGCCTTTCCAACCATAACAGCCCTAACATGACAGGTTAGGGAACCAATGTGAGGATTCTGCCAAGTACTAAGTATATCTATCACAATTATACATTCTAGAACAGGGAAAATGACTATAGGATGGATTCGAGGACCTATTGGACCCGCTGTGAGTTGGACCTTTGCTAAAACTCCATTGATCACTTGCCCCCCACAGGCTCCCACTCTTACTGGAGGGCCACTGTGGTGTTTTGGGTCCCCAGAATTAGTGTTAGTTCAGAACCAGTGTCCAGTAGTCCCCAAGATGTCTAACCATTCCCCTTTCCTCAATGTACAATCACTTGGGCAAAAGGCTTTAGGTCCCTCTGGGGAAGGATAGGAGAAACACTGTAAAATTCTGGGGACATTAGGATCCTTCCTCAAGGAGACCTGGCCTTCCCATCATTCAAGGGGTTCTGGGTCTGTAAATTGGTTCATGTCTGGGAACTGGTTGAGGGGCTGGGATTGAGTATTAACATGGTTTGAAGTAGGTCTCTGTTCTTTTGCCCCTAAATTCTTTCTTTAATATAAATCTAGCAAAACTTTTATAGGTTTCCCATCTACTTTACTTTTGGGAACACCGTGGCTAATCAGCCAATGCCATAGGTCTATGCATGTCAGATTATTCTGGTCATTGTTCTGCTTCTGCTGTCCACAGCGATTAAATGCTATCACTTGTCCTCTGCCACTCCAGTATCCACTCAAGCCCACAGCCCTCAAATTTCCTAATTGAGTAACTGCTGTCCCCACCATAAGGTCTGGCATACAGAGAAGAGCAATAACAGGGCTCTTTAGGGATACTGGTGCTCCCCTCACAAATCTGTTTCTCAAGGTGTTAGTGAAGGATATGTTTTCAGGATCTTCCAAATGTGGAGGACTGGGTTTAACACAGCAGATCCACTCCAGCATTCCCATTTCCCTAAGACTCTGAATCTCTTCATCTACAGTAAACTATGGAATATCAGGCATCTCTAACTCATTCACTGTGGGCCATCTTTTGAGCCACACTTCTGCCAACCAGCCAAATAGACTATTAACACCTTTACTCGATGAGCCACAATATTAAATTCAGAGTCCCTACTTAGTGGGCCCATATCGACAAACTCAGCCTGATCCAGGTGCACGTTTTTTCCATCATTATCCTACACTCATAACATCTATTCCCAAGCTTGCTCATTAGGCCTCTGCGTATAAGAGTTAGAAAACTCAAGAAGGTCTTTGGGAGAATAATGGATTTCATCATGAATCACCTTATGTACTTCACCTTTAGGTGACTTCTGTGATTGACACCTGGTTATGGGCCTAGAGGCAAAAATGAGTGGTGAGTGAGTCCAGATCGATCCCACCAGTATTGTGTTCATTCCTCGCAGGATTGGTTTCTCCAATGGCAGAAGGTAAAGGCAGTGATTCCTCTGCCACAGTAGGTAGGGAAATCTCTTCCTCAGGTGAAATGATCTCATTAGCATCTAAAAACTCAACATCCTCAGCCTCCTCAGGATCCTCCCACACATCTCCCTTTCAATTTATGGATCCCATTCTTTTCCAATCAATGCCCTCACCTTTGCTTCAGATACCCTTCAAGGCTGAGCATTTAATTTAGGTTGCAGTTCAGCCAGTTGAATTATGAGGTACTGCATTTGGGTCTCTGCAACCTCAGCCTTGTGGCTAAAAGAGAGGAGATTGTCTGTCAGGACACACTTAGAAACTTAAATTTTTTATCTGAGTCTGGAGGTGGGAAACAGTATCTTTAAGCTCCTTATTTTCATTGAAAAGTTTGTTCAATGAGACTAAGACCAACCAACCGGTATCATTACATTCCTTACTCTGTTGAAGAGATTCAAAATTTTTCTACATGGAATCTCTAAATTCCTGACATCTCATAAGTGGTGAATTAGGGTGTCTTAGTTACTTTTCTCTTATTACTGGGACAAATGCCCAACAGGCAAGCTTTGGGAAGGAAAGGTTTATTTAGCTCATAGTTACTGGAGGTTTTATAATTTAAAGCAGCCTGAATTACACAGCAAGACCTTGAGACTCCCCCACTGTGTCCAGGATGATTCACTCCATACCTCTGCGAGACCACCACCTGGGGGTGGGGGAACCCTGACAGCACATTCTGTCATTTTTAACACTTGGAGCCTTTCTTGGCCATGCCTTTAAGTCCCTGGTCCTTTGGCCCTGCCCCTCAAGCCATGCACTTGACAGACTCATGATTTACATGAGACTTTGGGGGGAAAACTAGATACAAACCATAACATAGGGTAATCAAATAGATTTATATGGTGTGTTAGTTTAATAACCTCATACCAAAAAATATCAATATGCTTGTTATGGTTTGTGTATAGGTGTCCCTCCAAAGCCTCATGCAGTCATGGGGCAGCTTCTGGAATTCATAATTGGTTATTGTGGAAATATGTGCAGCCTCTCCCCTGGGGCAGGTGATTTGCATTTCAATGTAAGGTAGGAAGAGCAGCTGATAGCTCTCTCCCAGTGCTCCTGCTTTTTGCCCGCGGCTGCCATGGAAGGTTGCCCTCTGCCATGTGCCAGTCTGCTTTGGAGCCAGCTGAATATGGACTGAAACCTCCAGTAACTGTGAGCTAAATAAACCTTTCCTTCCCTCATTTTGAGTGCCGGGTGTTTGTCTCAGCAATGATAGAAGAGTAACTAAGACAATGCTCCTTAACACCAGAAGAGACCATAGTGTCTTTAGGTCTCATCATCTCAAAGCCAATTCCAGGAACACTTAAGGCCATTAAAAAGTCATCCCTGGGGCCAGCAAGATGGTTCAGCAGTCTAAAGTGACTGCTTAGGAAAGCTTAGGCAATCTCAGGGACCAGGGTTCGATCCCTGGCACCATGTGCTGCACCAACCCCACCCCCAGGGCAGGCTAAGCCAGCCAAAATATAAAAAAAGAGAAGTGCCATCACTATATTCTGTTTCTCTAACCCCACTCCTGGTACCATATTCTGTTTTAGTCAGGGTTTTACTAGAGGAACAGATATAACACAAGGAACAAATATAGCACAAGATGTACTAGTCCCAGAGTCAGATGAGAAAGTATGCTGAGAGTGTCTGCACATTACCAACTGAAGGATTCAGTTCCAAAGGTTTTATACTCACTGCAGTGTCCCATCTTAAATGGTCTCTACCAGTTTCTAATGGTCTCTAACAGTCAGCCATTGTATCTGCAACGGAAAACAGAAGAACCTGCTACAGAAAGCTGAAGGATCCAATCTGGAGGCTGAAGAGTCTGTGATCGAAGCCAGGAGATAAAGTCCAAGCTGACTGTGAAGACTGAAGTTCCTCCAATGAAGTGAAATGCTGAATTTTTCCTCAACCTATTTTTGTGCTAAGTTATTCTGGGTCAGTGTGTAAACCGCCAGGCAATGCAGCCACCAAATTGATACAATGTATTGACCACCAGGCATCTAGCCATGTTGACACAATGTATCAATAACTACACCATATTAATATGCTAAGCTGTAAAAGGCTTAAGTCAACACTTATGACAATTATCAGCTGTGTTGATAACTTACTACTATTATAGACTATTGGACTGTATAGGGTTATATTGCTGAATTAGAGTTTCAACAATCTTTGGACTGGCATAAAGTATGAAAAGGTCCTTTAAAGGTTTCTCTAACTGCAATGGAACACCTCTCTGACAAAGCAACACAAACAAGGGGAATATGTTGGGCGCCTCCCGAGCTAGGAAATTGATCAAATGTGTGTAGGTGGAACTAGGCCTCATTGCCTAAATCAAATAAGCCACATCAGTCCTAAGATAAACACTCTATCTGGGGGCCAGGCAGATAGCTCTGTGGCACAAATGCCTGCCTGGCAAGTGTAAGGTTGTGAGTTCAAACCCAGGTCCCACAAAAATAAATAAACAAACAAACATTCTGTCTGGTTATAGTCAACTATTACTTACTAGGCAACCCTGTGTCACGTGTTACTAACATTGCAAAGTTATAAATAAAAGTTGGTTTTGTTGTGGGGTTGCATGAGTCTTGCCTACCAGGCTGACCAGAGACCACGTAGCCCAGCTTTTGGCTTCTATCTATCTTCTCTCATTCATGCTGCCATCTCTCCCCTGGGCAGAACCAGTCTGACTGAGACTAACAGATCCTTACAATACACAGACATTCTATATCACCTGGGGTGTGGTGGTGCATGTTTATAATCCTAGCACTTGGGAGGCTCAGGCCAGGGAACTACTGCAAGTTCAAGACCAACCTGAAAAAAAAAAAACAAAAAAACAAAAACAAAGATCAGGGCCCAGCGGGATGGCTCAGTGGTCTAAAGCGCCTGCTTGGGGAAGCTTGGGTGGCTTCAGGGACCACATTTCGATCCCCGGCACCACATGCTGCACCAGCCCTGCCCTCGGGTGGGTTGAGCCGGCCATAAAAATGAGTGAATAGACAAATAAAGGTTCTGAAACAAGAAAAAAAATAAATAAATAAAATAAAAAATTCTTTAAAAAAAAAGAAAAAAGAAAAAAAAAATAAATAAAATTGAAAAATTCTAAAAACAAAAACAAACAAACAAACAAACAAACAAAAAAACAAAAAAACCAAAAACAAAGATCATCCTGGGCTACACAGTGGACACTGTCTTAAAAAAATAAGAACAAAACACTATGTCATTTTACATAAGGGACTTCACCATCTGCATATTTTGGTATCAACAGAATATATGTGTATAGAACCAAAGAATATTCCATAGATGTGAAGGGATGACTGTTAAGATAATCAGCCACGGGCCCCCTTCCCCTGCACCACTTTGGATGTTCCAGGATGCACCAACCTCAGCTGTGCTGCAACCCTGACTGCCTGTGCCCGTCTGATTATGCATTAGCTTTGTTTCAGCTTGCTTCAGGAACTCTATACTCTGTGCCCCAAAACACCCTGGCCCAGCCAGGGACACTCGATGACTTCCCTTCCCCATTCCTGCCCACCCAGAACACCCTGGCCCAGCAAAGGACACTTGATGACTCCATTTCCCCATTTCCACCTTCCAAGAACACCCTGGCCCAGCTAAGGACACTTTATGACTGACCTTCTCCCATCCCCTGCACTACAAAGACCCTGCCTCCCCAGCCATCACTGCTGTTCAGGTCTGCTGAGCAGCCCGGCCTATCATTTGGTGCCGAAAACCCAGAAGGGATGCCTAGGCGCCCGGTGCCAGTCCCTCCTGACCAGGGACCCTTTAGTCCTGTCAGGTTCACAGCCACATCTCATTGCTGTAGCAGACCATGAACCTCGGACCAAACCCTTGCTCACTTTTCATCCACATGTCGCCTCTAATTCTTAAGTTTCTTTTCACTTTCCCTCCCACGTTCTATTGCCACCACAAGCCACACGTGTCCTCTCTGCTTTTATCACACTGCCCATAATTGTTCTCTATTCTCCTCCCCAACAGTCCCTCCTAACCTGTTCATTTAACTATCCTCCCAGTTCCTCCCCTTCTGCGCCCTCATCCTTGCCTCTCACCTACTCCTCCCCACTCTCCCTCCCCTCTGCCTCCTCTCACAGTGACTCTCCCTCTCCCTGCTCTCCCATAAGTTCCTACAAGGGAGTTTCTCTGATTTCTCTCCCTTCTCCTCTCCACCTCTCCCTTCTCTCTGCACCACTCTATTAACTCCTTCTCTTCCCACATCTTCATTGGCCCCTGCCCTGAGGCGGCTCGCTCATTCCCTGGGCTCCAAGCTCCCCTCCACTCTCTTCAGACTCCTGCCAAAGCCCTGTCCACAGGCCAAATTGTCCCCCACCTTCACTCTCAGACCCCCTTCTCAGCTGGAGACATCTGCTGGAGAGGCTTGGGTCACCCTCCTTCTCGGACCCCCCTCTGGACTGGAGATGTCTGCTCAAGAGGCTTGGGTTTCTCTGTCCATTGGGACATCTCAAGGCCAACCAGGGTTGCCTGTCTCATTTCCATAATCCTCACTGCTGCTCTCCTCCTCACAATGGGCAATACTCCCTCACACTCTCCCTGTGGCTCCATTGTCCTCCAATGTCTTCAGTATGCTATGAGGGGACCTCTGGGATTCTCTTAGTTCAGAGTTAAGTGCCTTATATTCTCTTGTCAAACTGGATGGCCCCAATACAAACTTGACAATGGGACCCAAGGACTCTTTGTGACCTTGGCTTCTGTCAGTACAATGGTAAATGGTCCAAGAACCCTATCTCCAAGCTTTCTTTGCCCTCTGAAATTGCCCTCAACTCTGGATTTCATGTTCCCCACAACAGATTCTCCTTGATAAGTTCCCCACAATATTTGGACCCAGATGATCTCCCTTCCCTTGCCTATCCCAAGGTGCATGATGACCTTGCCCCTGGGCACTAGCTGGCCCCTGCCCCACCTCCTCCCTCATGGGATCAACTTACCCCTCCTCCATATGACCCTTCTTCTACTGCCACAACTCCCCCAGCCCCTGTCCCTGTCTATCCACCACTTCTAAAGGCTCCCCCACCTTTATCCTCCCCACCCTTGTCACACACGCATTCAAAAACCCACCTTCCCTCCTCTCAGCTGCTGCCATCTGGGCTGCTCCCCCTCTGCCAGGTGGCAGAAGCTGAAGGCCTGTTTTATGTACACCAGCCCTGGTCACTCCCTGACCTTTCCCAATTAGAAAAGTGCTTAGGATCCTTTACCACTGACCCCTCCACTTACACCAAAGAGTTCCAATGCCTTACTCAAATGTACCAACTCACTTGGAAGGATCTATATCCTATTCTCTCCTCCACTCTTACCCCAGAAGAAAAAGATACCATTTGGATAGCAGCTCAAGGCCATGGAGATGAGCAACACCACACAGACCAGACCTTCCCTATGGGTGAACAGGCAGTACCCCGAACAGACCCAGGATGGGACTATCAACCAAACATCCCAAGTCCTCAGATCCCAGACCGAATGGTCACTTGCCTTATTGCTGGCCTTAAAAAGTCAGTGCATAAGTAGTCAACAGGGATAAACTGAGAGGAATAACTCAGGAGCCCATTGAAAATCTGGCAGCTTTTATGGTATGCCTTTCTGAGGCTCTCATCTAGACCCGGCTACAGATGAGGGACAATTAGTCATCAACACTGCCTTCATTTCCCAGTCAGCCTCAGATATTACAAAAAAGTTAAAGCTCCTTGAGGAGGGCCCAAACACCCTGTGATCTCCTAAATCTGGCCTTTAGTGTCCTCAATGCCCATGAGGATGCAGAAAGAGGAAAAACGTAACCGTACCAAAGAAAAGCGCCAGCTCCTGGTGGCAGCCTTCCAGCCTTAGAGCCCTATGACAAATCCTCCCAAGGCTTCCAACAAATAGCCACCCGGACCCTGTCTCAGGAGGGCCACTGGGCTTGGGGATGTCAAGACCCATGCCCACCCCTAGAGCCCTGTCCAAACTGTAAACAAAAGGACACTGGAAGGTAGACTGTTCCTCTTTGCAATGAGAGAGATCTTCTGCCTCCACATCCCAGCCATCGACTTGTTGGGCCTGGTGGAGGAGGACTGATGACTTTTATGTCTCCACCGATGAGGTAGACAAGGTCCTGCCTACAGCCAAGGAGCCTGGGTACAAATCCAGGTGGTGGGTAAGTCCATTTTCTTTCTTATTGATACTGGTGCATCCTTGTCCATTTTACCACAATGCACCAGACAACTTTTCCGTCTCAAATCATGGTTGTGGGGTCAAAGGCTGTTCCCAATGCTTGCCCTCTACTGGGCCTCTACCCTGTTTATTCAGAAGTAAGCATTTTTCCTATTTCTCTCTGGTTCCTTTTACTGCGGTTCACCAGATTTTGTCTATGGAGAAACATGTTAAGGCCTTAACTAACTAGATCCACCTCCTACAGCCCAAGTGAGTTGAGCCTTCTGAGGGTTTCCTGCCTCATTACAAGAGAAGCTATCTTTGGGCCCGGCGGGATGGCTCAGTGGTCTAAAGTGCCTGCTTGGGAAAGCTTGGGCGGCTTCAAAGACCGCGGTTCGATCCCCGGCACCACATGCTGCGCCAGCCCTGCCCTTGGGGCGGGCTGAGCTGGCCGTGGAAATGAGTGAATAAGCAAATAAAGGTTCTGAAACAAGAAAAAAAAAAAAAAAAAAAAAAAAAAAAAAAAAAAAAAAAAAAAAAAAAAAAAAAAAAAAAAAAAAAAAAAAAAAACAAGAGAAGCTATCTTCATGTTACTTGGGCAGGGCTGCCTGCAGGAGGCCTTAAAACCAAAAGTTATATCTTGCTCAGTGGGCCCCAGCTATCTGTCACAAGCGCAGAAGTTAGAAAGGTTTGCAGGAATGAATTTGTCTGAGTTGAGGTTTTTCACAGTAGAAAGGATACAGAATGGAATTACAGATAGAAAATGAGGATAATAATACTAGCAGCCTATAGGAACAAAGGCTAAATAGAAGTGACATTTCAAGCAAAAAAAAAAAAAAAAAAAAAAAAAAAAAAAAAAAAAAAAAAAAAAAAAAAAAAAAAAAAAAAAAAAAAAAAAAAAAAAAAAAAAAAAAAAAAAAAAAAAAAAAAAAAAAAAAAAAAAAAAAAAA
>PVJA010041422.1:0-17891 GCA_004027025.1 Myocastor coypus
AATATGCAGGGTATCAATTGTTAAAAAAAAAAAAAAAAAAAAGTTTATTGAAAGTGTTACTGTTTAATTGTTTAATCAATTTTATATACCTATATCTATTAATGTAAACTGATCTGATGATGAAAACATGTAATATGACCATTGTTAAATTTTTCTGGTTTTGAAAAAAAAACAAAAGGGCAAACTAAAGTTAGGTGAGCTAATACACGTATCTTAATATTCAGTATTTTGGTTTTCTTTAAATGTATTTAGTGCAGGGTCTCACTACACAGCTAGGACTTGGAGTGATCCTCCTGTTTTCAGCTTCCAAAACACTGGAATTATAGGCATGTGTCACGACACCCAGTCTCAAGTCACCATCACCGTATGCCCCAGGGGTGGGGCTTGGCCATAGCATGCCTAGGATTGAACTCCAGTCCTGCATCAGCCGGAGCAGGCACTTTAGTCTGCTGAGCTATCTGGCTGGCCCTATCATTCAATTATTAATAGAGCTAGACTTTAAACCTAGGTTTCTTCAATTTTTTGTGTGTACATGTTGAATCCTTGTATACTACATAGTGCCCAACCACAAAGATCAAATTTAAGATCTAACAAATGTTGCAAGTAGTTTTTAGCACTACCTAATAAGACATTCTAGTCACTAGTAACATGTACTTTTTAATATTTAAATTAATTGATAAAATAAAATTTAAAATTCTCTTTTAGTCATACTGGCCACTTTTTAAATGCTCAAGTAGTTAAAATGTAGCTAGTAGCTACCATGTAGGGTATTAAATACGTAAAGTGTTTCCATTATCACAGAAAGTTCTGTATAAGCCATCTTATATAGATGCCTTTCAAAGACATGTTTGTCATATAATAAAGTGATAAAAGATAACTAAACAAAATAGATTGATTCTATCTACTTAGTAGTCTATTTTCATTATCTTTAACTTCCTAGTATTTTGGGGGATTTGCAGAATTTACGTTACTGGGGCCAGCAAGATGATTTAGTGGTCTAAAGTGCCTGCTTAGGAAAGCTTAGGCAATCACAAGGACCTTGCTTTGATCCCTAGCACCACATACTGTGCCAGCCCCACCCACAGGGCAGGCTGAGCCAGCCATTTAAGAAAAAAAAAAAAAAAAAAGTTTTACATTACTATTAATAAAAATGAAGTTGCTCATTTTGAGATCTTGGGAGCTGCAGCAATAAAAAGCCATATAATTCTTATATAATGTTTTGATGTTTAAACAGAGTTCTCAGCCCCTTTGAGTTTTAAAGACTTGAAATTCTTTAGTAGAGTAACAAATTAAGGTGAAAAATTTTGGAAGCAGAGGTTTGGTATCTTCCCTAATCTTAATTTGTTCTCTTCCATGTTGTAAGTCTTTTGAAAACATTTCTGTGGACTCAATGGACTCATCCAACGAAAAAGGTAATGCTCAGTCCACTTACAATTTTTTGTTCATTATTGTGCAGTTTCTTTAAAAAATATTTTAAATTGGGGCTCAGGAGATAGCTCTGTGGCACAAGTGCCTGCTGGGCAAGTGCAAGGTCATGAGTTTGAACCCCGGTCTCACAAAAAATAAAAAAAAAATAAAAAATAAGAAAAGGTTTTAAATTACTTAATCTCTTCTTGCCTAGTGTAATCTATTCATTTTAAATGCAAAATATATGTATTTTCAAGGGGAAATGCTATTGAAGTAGATAGACAACTTCATGTAGCCTGATGAAAGAATTATATTAGACTTGTACCTAATAAAATAAGGGAACTATATATATATATATATATATATATATATATATATATATATATGGTTAAAATACATTCTAACTTGAAACAATTTCATGTTTAAACTTTCTGATTTTGAACTTGTTTAAATATTTGAAAGCTGGTTTTTATTGAAAAACATCTAGAACCTCAGTACTTGTTTTGCATTACTGTCTGATCATATTTAACATATACTGCATTGATATTTTTATTTTCAGGAAATTTTTCTCCTATCGAACTAGACAATGTGTTGTTAAAGAACACTGACTCTGTAGAACTAGCTTTGTCATATGCTAAAACGTGGTCAAAATATACCAAGAATATAGTGTCATGGGTTGAAAAAAAGCTTAACTTGGGTAAGTTGTTCTTTGGAAGATCTGATTAACTGCGCATTATAGGAACTGAATTTTTTTTGATTCATTTCCTGCAGACTGAATGTTATGATTCCAAGTTAGTAATTGTTTTAGTGTAATAAATCATTATCACTTTCTCTTCTTGAAACAGATTTCCTTATACTAGATATAGTTAATAAATATTTTACAGTGGGCCAACCACTAGACCTAGGCACAGAAAGACAAATAGAAGTGAGTTAATGTAGAGAGGGACATAAAAACACTGAAGAATGTATAAGCAGTAGAATTTTGATAGTTAATATTACCCTCATGTTTTAAAATTAAAAAAAAAAAAAACTTTTCATATCCATTATCTCAGTTAATTGCACAAACCACTGAGAAGGCAAGAACCTCCATTTTGCAACTGACATAAGTGCTTTTTCTAAGATATCATACTACAGCTGGAGGAAAATAGAATCTTCCAGAGCTGTAGTCTTTCTACTGCACTGTTTCTCACAGGGAGTGCTAATGAGAACCACCTGAATAGACTTAAAGAGACAGTATATAAGCCTAGGTTGTTTCTTAAACTCTCAAGGTTTAGGCAAGTGTATTTTGAAAAGTTTCCATGTTGATTTTGATGAGCACCTATGACTAAGAATGAGTACATTGGTTGGGGTTGTAGCTCAGTTATACATACAGCACTTGCCTGGCAAGCATAGGGTCCTGGTTTAATTTGAGACACTAAAAACACCCTAAACCCTGTGTATATCTTGATACATATTATTTTATTCCATATGATCTTTTTTAAATGGAAGAATTACAAGTAACTTTAGAATATGGGTGGAAAAAAATAAGTTCAATTTTACCTTTCTTATCTTTTTTATCTTTTCAGAATTGGAGTCTACTAGAAATACTGTGAAGCTGGCAGAGGCGACTAGAGCTAACATTGGACTACAAGTAAGAACTCTATGAATTTCTAGAATTTGATTTTAAAAAAAAGAGAGAGACTACTCAGATGAAATACCAAATGTTGTTTTACAAAAGCAAGACCTCTCAGTTAATAGAGCAAAGAATTTTATTGTTGATCTTTTTATTGAAAAAGATAAATTTATTTAAATCTACATACCCCCATGGAAAAAACCCTAGGTAATTGGCAATTTTGTGCAAATTTTGTTGATGGCCACTAATTTTGCTAACTGGTTCATAAGTATAATTTCCAGTATTTTTCTCATTTATTCACATTTATAACTAGCCAGTTTTGTATTGTAAACCTTGTTTTTCAATTTTGAATTGTAGGAGTTTATGCCGCTACATTCCGTATTTACTAATGCTCTTCATAATGACATAGAGAGCAGTCACCTTTTACAACAGACAATTGCAACTCTCCAAGCCAACAAATTTGTACAGGTAAAAACTAATCTGTACATACAATACACACATTTCTTTTTATACTAGTACACGACAAAGTTTTTTTAAAAAATAATATCCTTTACAGCCTCTACTTGGAAGAAAAAATGAAATGGAAAAACAAAGGAAAGAAATAAAAGAACTTTGGAAACAGGAACAAAATAAAATGGTTAGTATTACAATGAAGCTTCACTTATCAATTTGTAGACATTTAAAATTATCTTTCTCATGTATAACTGCCAACTGTGTGATTTTCTAAAATACTATTTTATCCATGTTCCTAAATAAACTAAAGAAATTTGCACTTCAGAGTTTCATATTTTATGTTTAATACTCTTTTCTATGTAGCTTGAAACAGAAACTGCTCTTAAAAAGGCAAAATTGTTATGCATGCAACGTCAAGATGAATATGAAAAAGCAAAATCGTCCATGTTTCGTGCAGAAGAAGAACATATGTATTCCAGTAGTGGAGTAGTAAAAAATCTCAACAAGCAACTAGAAAAAAAACGAAGACTGGAAGAGGAGGCTCTTCAAAAAGTAACATTTAGGGTTCTATTCCTGCATTCCCCACATGTTGGGCCCTGGAGGACCAGAGTTCTGAGGCTGTGGGCTGGGGTGGGGCCAGAGCCTGGCATCTCCCCTCACATCCTGGGATTACGCTGCAGTTGCTGCTGCTGGGAGAGAGCCACACCTTGAGAACCACTACTCTCAGCAGCTTAGGAATTTAGGGTTTTGTTATAAAAGAAGCATGTTACAGAGGGCAGTAATTTAATGTTTTTACTCTATTCAGAAAGTTTACTTCTTGGGCTAATGTGTTATATGTATATGCTGATTCTAGCACCTTCTAGCAAGCATGGGCTATAGCTTTGTGTTACCTGTGAAACATAATCTACTGAATTCATCAATAGGAAATGCTATTTTATATAAAATTAAAAATGTATTTTAAAGACAATATACTAAGTATAACTTATACTTGACTGTTAAAATGTCCTTCAGTTACCAACCAAAACAAGTTGCTATTTGTTATAGTTAGAAATATTCTATTCAAAATGTAGATAAATTTCTGTTTTTATAAATAGGGGCTTTCCAGTCATTTTAACTTAGTTACAATAAGTATTTGTTGGTACATACATGTGATCCCAATGTTGGTGTGGCTGAGGCAGGAGGTTTGCTTTGAAGTCAAGGGCAGCTTGGGTTACATAGTTCAGGGGTGGACTAAACTATACAGTGAGATAGATAATCATACAGAAAATGTGAATTCTAATTATTGGTGGGGTTTTTTTTTTCTTTTTCTATATTCTTTGAAGGTAGAAGAAGCAAACGAACTCTACAAAGTTTGTGTAACAAATGTTGAAGAAAGGCGAAATGATCTAGAAAACACCAAAAGAGAAATTTTAACACAACTTCGTGCACTAGTTTTCCAGTGTGATCTTACTCTTAAAGCTGTAAGTAATTTCCTTAGTATTTTTGAAGCCAAGGGGGAAAAAATAGCCAGATGTTGTAGCACACACCATAATTACTGAGCCAGGAAAATGACTATGAGTTCAAGGCCAACCAGCACTATAGAATGAAACTCTGTTTTAAAAAAACCAGAAAGGCCCGGACGTGGTGGCTCACGCCTGTAATCCCCGCACTCGGGAGGCTGAGGCAGGAGAATCGGTGTGAGTTCGAGACCAGCCTGGGCTATGAAAGTGAGCTCAAGGCCAGCCTGAACTGCATAGCGAGACCCTGTCTCAAAAAGACAAAAAAAAAAAAAACCAGAAAGGGATAAATTTTTAAAAATAGGCTTACTAAAGGGAAAAGGTTGAGTAACAACTCTGATGAGATTTAAATTCTAATAGAACATGTTTGAAAATTAACTGTCTGTTTTTAGTAGTGATACATAGTTTAAATTATTTTTCCATCTGTCTCTCCTATATGTCATTTTAGATTAAGAATTTGTTTAGGCAGAATTGAACCATAAGAGTTTGAAATTGCTCCTAACCTATCATTTTCCTTGCCTCAATTTTTAAAATTGATTTGGCCCCTGGAACTTCTCCCAGTGCTGTGAAGTTAATTCTTCAAAATTTGAAAAATTAAAAATTAAATTGAACTTAATCATTTATTTGAAGACAAACCATTCTGCCCTCATGTGTTTTCATTTATCTCTTTCAAACATTTTTTGCAAAGAATTTAAATATTAGAAACTTCAGTGTACACCACACAAGTTTTATTTATTTTTATTTTGCTTATTTGCATTTTGTAGAGGGGATACAGGGTCTACAGGATCTACAGGGTCATACGACTACATAAATCAGATTCATAGTATTCCTCCTGTTTTCAGCCTCCCAAGCACTGGGATTCCAGGCACCCCACCACACCCAGTCTCAATCTCAGTCACTCTCAGCGTACCCTGGGGGCAGTCTGGCACAGCACTCTGGGGATGGAGCCCTGGCCACTGCACTGTGCCTAAGCAGGTGCTTTAATTTGCTGAACTATCAGGCAGGCCTCACACAAGTTTTTTAGGTTTTTTTTTTGTGTGTGTGTGGTACGAGGAATTAAAACTCAGGTCCTTGCATTTGCCAGGCAAGCACTTACTCTACTTTGTTAGCTACCTCGCCAGCCTGGGGTCACACAGGTTTTAAAACATCCACGAATTTATGAAACTTCTGCCACAAGATTCATAACAGTTCCATTACTTGAAAAACATTGTTTCATGCTATTTCTTTGCAGTCAAACTCTCTGTCCTCTACCCCTTAGCAAGTACATTTCTACAGTGTCATAAATGAGATTGGATAGTATGTTAGCTTTTGAGACAGAAGTTTACATAGCCCAATGCCTTAGAGATTTACCAATATTATACATGTATCAGTAATCCATGTCACCATATTTCTGAACAGTAGTCCGTTATATGATTCTGTCTCTGTTTATTCTTTCACCATTGGACATTTGTGTTCTTTGTAGTTTGAGGTGATGTGAATAAAACTGCAATAACATTTATCATTTTCAAAATTTCTATGTTTTAGAGTAAATATTTCAGAGTGGAGTTACTGGTTTATATACTAAATGCATGTTTAACTCAAGGAGGTGCTAAAACTTTTTCTAGTGCACTATTATCAACAATGTAGGAGAATTCCAGTTATTCTCTGTCCTTGATCTTCGTCACTTGTTTTTAAATTTCAGTTGTTCAATAAATGTATAGTGGTGTCTACTTGTGGTTTTATTTTCTGAATAATTAATGATAATTGATCATCTTTTCAAGGGCTAATTGATAATCTATATTTTGGTTGTTATATTTTTATTGAGTTGGTTTTTACTGATGGCTTGCATAATAATTTTTTCCCATCCAAAACTTTTTACGTTTTTAGCAATGTCTTTCAGGAATTTACTTTTGATAGACTCTTGTTTATTGGTTTATTCTTGTATAGGTTTTGTTTTTGATGTTACATCTATGAGTGCATTATCTAATCATGGTCACAAATTTTTCTAGGAATTTCCTATTTTTACATTTAGATATGTTATCACATTTTGAATTAATTTTTCTATGAGATGTAAGGTATTGGGGCTCACTTTTAGCATATAGCTATTGTTAAAATTATGCTTACAAGATTTTAACTTATGGACTTGTCTGAGTACCAAAACAGAGACACCAGTGTGATTGAGAGAAATTGTTGCTTGCATTTTTCTGAGAGAAGGAAAAATGTTACATCATACAAGGCCACAGAGGAAAATACCAGATTAAGCACAGAAAAAGTGAGAATCTGGAGTCTTCTTTGGGGATTTTTAAGAAAAGCAAAGTAGGCAAGGTTACAGTTTAGGATTGGTGGACTTTGGGGCATAGGAATTGTGTATAGCTGCTTGTTGCCTGCCCCTGTGATGATGTAGGACAGTAGAAATAATTGGCTGCAAGTTACATATGGAATTGCCTGGAACTATGGACTTGGACCTAGTTGATTTGCCCATGAAAGATACCCTTGAGTATCTCTAATTGTTAATTAGCCCAAAAATGGTCTCCCTGGCTAGCGTGCTCTTTAAGATATCAGAATATCATAAACTATGGAAAGTAAAAATGATTAATATAGATGATTGCTTATCCCAATTCTATTAGTTGAAAACACTATGCCATTTTCATTAAATTGCTTTTGCATCTTTTAAAAAATCTACTTAATCTTGTTAATATGTTTAGCCTTTTGCCTATATTCTACTGTTTTGGTTCTGTTGCTTTATGGCAAGCCATAAATATCTGGTAATGTGAGTCTTCCAACTTTATCCTTTCTCAGAATTGTGTGTTTAAAATCCTTCAACTTTGGAAAAAGAAGCTAGAATCAGCTTGTCTATATTAAAAAAAAACTTATTAACACTTTAATTGAAATTGTATTTCATCTTAGATTACACTGTGGAGAATTGATTCTAAGTAGCATTTTAACTTACGTTTTTTTTTTTTTGTTTGTTTGTTTGTTTGTTTTTATGTAGGTCTTTGATTTTGTTTTAAATTAGAATCTTATAGTTGTCAACAAATCTTCCAAAAATTTCATTAAACTTAAATCTGCATCTTTATTTTGAAGGCTATTGTGAATGACCTGTGTATAAATTTTATGTATATTAAGTAGATTTAATTTCAAATTCCAGCTCAGTAATAATTTACAATAGTTAACTTTTGTGTCTTGATCTTGTATCTTAAACCTTACAGAACTCACTAACTTGTTTTGGGAGCTTTTGTACACTCTTTAGAGCTTTCTACATAGAAAATCATGTTATCCTCACATACTGACAGTTTTTATATTCCTTAAATCTGTGTTTCCTCCCTTCTCTTTTTCCTTAGCTTTGCTCTGTTTTCTTTTTCATCTTATGCAGTTATGGGGCTCCCAGCACAACACAAAATAGTAATGGTGAGAAAAAGCAGCTTTGCTTTCCTCCATCTTGGAGGGAAAGAATTCAGTCTTTCATCATTAACAATAGCTGTATCTTTAAGATCCCTTTTATCTGGCTAAGGAATTTCATTTTTTCCTAGTTTGCTGTGATTTTTATCATGAATGATTGTTAGATTTTATCAAATGGTTTTCTAAGGTATTTGATATGATATTGTAGTTTATCTTCATTAGCCCAGTCAGTTAACATAGTAAATTATATTGATATCTGAGTGCTGATCTAGCCTATATTTCTGTGATAAGCCTCTCTCAGTTTTGGTATATTGTCCCTTTTAATGTGTTTCTGGGTTCTGTTTGCTAGTTTTATTTCTGATGTGATAATTTGTCTGTCTTCTCTTTCCCTTTACCTCAACCTCTACCTCTAATTAATCTAGTAAGTTTATAAATTTTACTGATCTTGATTTTTCTTTTTAGTTTTATTGATTTCTGTTTTTTATCTTTTATTTCTGCTTTTTTGGGGGGTTCCATTGTTGTTATTATAATTTATTATTATTATTTTTTTTTTAACATTTTTTAAGGTCAGAAGCTTGTGTTGCTTATAGAGATTTTCTTGCTTTTCTGATACTAACAGATTGTTTTATGGTCTTGGTAAATTGATCCTTTATCCTTACATCTCTATCCAAGAAAATATTTTTACTAGTTTATTTAATACTGATATGGCTGTTTTAGCTTTGTTTTGAGAATGGTATATTTTTTGCATTCTTTATTTTTAACTTCTATCATTATATTTATGACAGTTTTCCTGTATACCTTACAGATAACATATACTTCAGTTTTGAGTATCTTTTGAGAGAGGTTCTCATTATGTAATTTAGGCTGGCCTTGAGCTACGTAGCCCAGGTTAGCCTCAAACTTGAGGCGATCCTCCTGACTCAGCCTCCTAAATGATACGAGTTTAGTCTTGACTTTAAAAAATTTATTTTGACAATGTCTTTTAAGTGTTTAGACCATTTATATTTAGTATAAATGAAGACTCAGTAGAGCTCTACTATTTCTTTCCTGTTTATATCTTGTTTTATTTATTTTTCTTCTATTGCCTTATTGTTTTTGGATGATCATCTTTTTTAGATTTAGATTTTATCTGTTATCTGATTAAATTTCTATGTATTAGAATTATATTTTAATATATCTGGAGTGCTTATATACATTTTCATTTATTTTATATTCTGAGTTTTTAATTATCTTTGTTTTAAATTAGTTACAATAGGAAATGATGAACACACATTATAGTTGACCCTTTGTACAGATGGATTTCATATCCATGCATTTAGGTAACAGCCTTCACATGGAATGTAGAAATCACCATTTAAGTCTCTACTTGCTATGCATTTTGGTTGATATAGGCTTATTTTATGTACACCGAAAACCACTAGACCAGTGGTTCTCAACCTTTCTAATGCTGTGACCCCTGAAATATAGTTCCTCATGTTGCAGTGACCCCAAACCAAAAAATAGTTTGGTGGCTACTTCAAAACTGTAATTTTGCTACAGTTATGATTCGTAATAGCTTTAGGCAAACTCTGTGTTTTTGTCGTTCGCAGCCCACAGGTGGAGAACCACTGCACTAGACCATCTTGTAATTTTTGCCTTTAAAAGTAAAGTATATTATTAAGAACATAAGGAGAGAAAACATAGTGTATTACTTTTATCCAAATATTTTCCATTTATGATCATTATTCTTTCATTCCTGAAGTTCCATCTTTTTTTTTTTGTAACATTTTTATTTTATAAATAGAACTTTACCACTTTTTTTATAGCTGGGTTGTTGGAAACAAACTCTCTTTGTTGTCCTGCATTTGAGAGTGTTATTTCCAAATCCTCAGTCCAGAAGTACATTTTTGTGGCATATACAATTGTAAATACATAATTTAATTTTGTTTTTATGTTTTCACTTCTTTAAAAATACTGTTCCACTACCTTATAGCCTACATAGTTTATTATGAAAAAAATTCACAATCATTTGAATCATTGTCACTTTATGTGGTGTTTATTGCTTTTCTTTAGATACTTTGCAGGTTTCCTTTCCTTTTTTGTGTGTGTTTACCTTTCTGCACTTCAGCTACGTTATACATGAGCACTGATTTTTGTTTTGTCCCTCCCCACCATTTTGGATTTATTGAACTTGAATCTGTAAATTTAAATCTTGCAAAATTTGAGAAATTTTTAACTGTTTTTAAAAAAATATTTGTAACGTTTTCTTTCTCCCTTGCCTCTAACTAAAACTAAATGACGCAAATGTTAGACCTTACTTATTCTCTCAAAATATGGTTGATCTTTTTTATTTTCTATAATCTTTCTTCTCTTTGTTGTTTATAAAAGTAGTCCCCAACTTAGGACAGTATAAGAATTTTTAACTTCATAGTGAGTTTATCAGGAGATGAAGTACATTTTTATACTTAATCTATTGTCTTTAAGTCAGGGACTGTTCTTTTGACATCACCATTTTGCCGTAAAATCCTTCAGTGTATTTACTTTTCTGGAGTAAAATTTTCTTTTCTTTATCTCTTAGATTGTTCTAATGAGGCCTCTGTCTTACTCTGTTTCAAGATTGTGCCCTTACTCTTTGACATTGTTGTAATAGCTGCTTTAAGATCGTTATCTGATAACCCTGATATCTAAGTCATCTAAGTTTTGGTGGTTGTTTCTTGTCCTTTCTCTTGTAGATATTTTCCTGGCTCTTTGTGTGGCAAGTAATTTTGTATGACATTCTAGACTTTACTACTTTATGTGACTAGATACTATGTATAGTCATAACATTTGCTCTAGTTAGGTTCACTGCCCAACTCCTGTGTGCCTTCCTTCCTGTTCAGTGGCTGGAAAGCTAAAGCATGCCCACCTGCTTTGCTGTTCTCCGAGGAGTCTGGGGCATCATTTGCTAGTCAGTAAACAAAAGGAGGACACAAAGAAAAAAAAGAATTTCAGACCCACCTGGTCTATATCATGAAGATTCCCTTCTGAGCTCTAGATACCTATTTAGTTGATACTGCTGTCACTGATACTGCCACAGAATTATGTCTTAGGGATTGGGCCCTGCCTGGGATCAGGGCAAGACAGGAAAAAGCATGCCAAAATGGGCCTCTTCTCACCACATCTCTGGCCCCAGCTACCTTTTGTTCCTTGTACCCTAGAGAAGCTGTCTTGGAGCTTGTTTTGTCCAGACACAGTTTACAATACTGGGAATTAAGCTGTTTTAAGTAAGAGCTGAATGTAGGCTCAAAAATACTATGGGAGTTTGGACAAGGAAACATACCTTCAATTGCAGTTCATTTCTGTAGCCATTCTGCTGCCATTTATAATTCAGAGTCCTAGTGTAGTTGATTTGTGTGTGCACTTTATATGGGGTATCTAAGTGAATTCAGCAGAAGAAAGGACAGAGATTTCTCTTTCTGAATTAGAAGACTTTCTGGTATTCTGCATTTTTAGAATTGGTATCTCATTTATTTACCAAATTTTGATTAATACATTATTATTTTACATAATTGTCAAGCAAAAGAATGTAGAATGCCAGGATTTAAAACTATTAGTTATTTAGGCCAGTTATTTACCATTGACAAACCCCATTCACCTTAAATGGTAAGCTAAGATTGTTTAAGTGTTTTATCTGTATTAACTCTTAATTCTTAGAAACCCTGTCAGATAAATGTAATTATTTTTAATTCCATTGTATTATGCAGAAATAAAAGTTTAGTGTCTTTCCTTTCAAAATGTATTCTTTAGACCAAGCACCTTGCATTAGTTTGGGAACCTGTAAAGAATGCAGAAATCTTAAATTTTAGTCTAGCTCAAATTTAGAATCAATATGCATTTACACAAAATCTTACAGGTGACTGACTCATTTAAACACTAACTTTTGCCGGGCGTGGTGGCTCACGCCTGTAATCCCAGCACTTGGGAGGCTGAGGCAGGAGGATTGGTGCGAGTTCGAGACCAGCCTGGGCTACAAAAGTGAGCGCAGGACCAGCCTGAACTGCATAGCGAGATCCTGTCTCAAAAAAACAAAACAAAACAAAACAAAAAAAATAATAAACACTAACTTTTGAAAGTCACTAGTATAGAGAAATTACAAGTAATTTGCATGAAGGCGACCCTTCATCCCAGTTACCTTTATGTTCAAATAAATAAGATCAGCTTACTGTTAGCCTAATAATATCCTGATAGAAACCAGCTGCTGAACTCTAACTGTACTGTAGTAATCTGAATTTCCATTATTCTTTTAAGGAGTTAGTATACCAGTAAGTTACACATATCAGTGTACACATTTCAGTCGCCACTTATACAGAATCAGTTATGCATAGGGAAAAGGTTCAGAGGCTTATGGGTTCATCCTGTCATCTGATATATCAAGAGAGAGGAAGAAACATGCCATGTTCGAATCACATGTAGCTAATCTAATCAGATTGTGGCATCATATTGTTTCCCTTAAATACATTCCCTATAAAAAAAAAAAAAAATCAGATCAATCTGGGTTTGGTGGTATGTGCCTGTAATCCCAGCAGTCAGGATTCTGAGGTAGAAGGAGCATGAGGCCGGCCTAGGCTCTATATAGTTCAAGGCCAGGCTGTACTACATAGCAAAACCCTGTTTCAAAAAAAGAAGGGGGGGGGGAGGTCATGCTTTGCTTAAGACTCTGCAAGCTTCCCATTACTTCACTTCAAACCAGTGTTTACCCTGCTTTAGATAACTGCTTCCCTTTCCTTCTGGCCTTATCTCAAACGGAAATTCTCCTTTCAGTGTACTTCAGCCATATTGATCTTTCATCTGCTTCATAAGCAGAACACTCACTTTCACACCACCCCCTCCTTTTTTGTTTGGATTTGCCTTTTCCCTAAAGCTTTACATTGGCTTCTTCTCACGTCCAGTCTCAGTTCAAGTGTTAGCTCACTGAGCCCCTCACTGACCTACAATGATGAAAATACCTTCCACAGTAACACATGCTCATGCTCTGTAGTTTGGCATTCTTACACAGTACTCATGGTGTTTTTCATTGGCAGAAAGTAACTCATTTTCTTGATTTGTTACCTCTTTCCTCAATATTACCCTCAGAGGAACATAAAGGTGAAGAAAGAGCAAGAGCTCATCTGTTTGCTCTAGCATACTGAAACCTGTTATCTATGAATGTCAGATTAGTTCATTAGTATAAAGCCCTGAGAATGGGACTGGCGTATACATGAAATTTAAGCTGTTGTTGTTATTGTGAGAATGATAATAGTTTTAGGCATTTTTAGAAACTCAGTGGAATAATGCATTCAACATGTTTAAAGTAATACCTAATTGTAAAAACTGAATACTTAAGGATATGTTATAAATAGTAAAGGATTTTTATAGAGTTGGGAAGGTAAAAATAATAGTACTATCATTGGAGTTTTACTCCATGCTTTTCATTTAAGAGTTGAGGCAGTTGCTGGGGGTTTAATTCAGCAGCACAAGTTCCTACCTGGCAAGTGCAGTGTTCTGAGTTCGATTCCTGGTACCAAAACAAAAAGAGTTTAGGCAGTTGTGTTCTGGTCATCATAGAGTACAAGCAGGGGATCCTGCAAGTTAAACCCATCTCTAAAATTGTGCACCAGTAAGGGTATGAGCTAGTATTTTTGAATTTTGGGACTGGGGCACTGAACTCAGTAATAGAGTCCTTGCCTAGCATATAACAAAGGCCTGGGCTCAGTGCTCAGTAAAACATGATTTCCAGTCTAACTTTTGTAGATTTTGTAAATAATATTAGGTAGCATAGCATGTTGAAGGTAGGACTCTCTGACATGATTCTTCTGTGTGGCGTATTTATTGGTAAGATCATCAGAATAACCATATGCATGTACCTAGCATTCTGTATATTCTGAACTGTTTCTGCTTTTTTTCTCTGTGGCCATAGGTAACAGTTAACCTCTTCCAGATGCAGCATCTGCAGGTTGCCTCCCTCGCACACAGTTTACAGTCTCTGTGTGATAATGCCAAACTCTATGATCCAGGACAGGAATACAGTGAATTTGTTAAGGCTACAAATTCAACTGAAGAAGAAAAAGTTGATAGGTGAGTACTAATGCATAGGTGAAATTATTTGAAGAGATAAAAACACTGGCTAAGTTTTGGCATGATATAAGATGTTATCTATTTTGTCATTGGCAGAATTAACATTAGGATTTTCTGAATATTTTTATATCATTGTATGATTTCTTAGTACATTTTAAATTTTTAAGTCTTCTATTATTTATTGTGGTACAGGGTCTCACTGTGTACCTCTGACTTATAGTGATCCTCTTATCTCAGCCTCCCCAGCGCTGGGGTTATAGGTGTGCACCACCACACCCAATTTTCGTGGCCAGCATGGCATGTGGTCCTAGGGAGTGAATCCATGTTCTTGCACTTCCCAGGCAGGTGCTTAGATTGCCAAGCTATTTTCTTCAGCCCTGATTTCTTAGTACACTGAAAGAATAAATACAGTGGAGGGAAGTTTTCCATTTTGACACTGATCTCAGTTTTAACCACAAGATGCATTAATGACTATACTATGGCTACTTCTTTCTCTGTTTCATCTGTAATAAGCACAAATAATTTAAAAGATTTATTCAGACCTAAAAGAACTAAGCCATATAATACACTTTATTCTTAATATTTAAATTGTTATGGATTTATTTAGTAAACATATTTCTAAATGTGGAATAGACTGATTATTAGTGATGAACTTTGTTTTTTACTTAGGAATGTAAATAAACAATTACCATCTGCATACAGACCTGCTGACTATTTGGAGGATGTTGTACGCCTTTCTGATAGTTGTAATAAAATTGAAGAGGACAGATGCTCTAACAGTACAGATATAGCAGGTAGTTTTCACATGAACATGAACACTGGTTTCTGAAAGCAGATTGCTCATGTGTGCTTGTTATTTAAACTGGAGCTCTGCAATTAGAAAATCAAGCCTTATGAATTTTAATGCTAAGAGGCTTATTCACAGTTTAACCACTATGCCGTAAAGAACATAACTGATCTTGTTCGAGGAATTGTCTCATTTAATTAAGTATTTTACCTTATGAAATCACCTATAAAGTTTTTGACTTTAAATATTTTTTTTCTTAAAGGTTCTTCTTTTATAAGATCATGGACATTTGGGATGTTCAGTGATTCTGAGAGTACTGGAGGGAGCAGTGAATCTAGATCCCTGGATTCAGAATCTATAAGTCCAGGTACATAAATATTTAAATCTGTAGTAAAAATTCAGTGAAAGACCAATGGTTCTTTTGAGTGCATGCTTTTTAAGCACCTACCATATACATGTATATGTATAGTCTAAAAAATAATGAAGCAAATTCACAAATAGTTATCACCTCATCTAAGAGGTAGAACATGATCAGTTGATTAGAAGCCCCCTTCTTGATGAGATTATTATCCTGAATTTTTGTCATTCGTAGGTATTTTAAGTGTTTTTGGTAACTATAGGTAATGAAGTTTTGCCCATTTGTGGAGCTTACATAAATGGAAGCAGACTTTTTCTTAATGACTTCATTTACGTATGTAGCATGTCCACTTTGTGGTTCATATTACTATCAGTAACTGCCTATATTTTTAATTACGTTCTATTCTATCAAGCAAAATAACATTATCTCTTGGATGTTATAATGGAAAGGATGGCATTATGCGATTTTCTGTGTCTGTCACTTATTGTTAAGTTTTATAAACGTATTTCAAGATACTTTGATATAAATTGTCTCAAAATTCTCAGAAAGGCAGAGTTAAGTGTTTTGAAGTCTACCCTAGTAAGTTCAAAGAGGTTAACTGGTATCTTGCTATATAGCTAACGGAGGGTAGCATTTGAACCAATGTGATTCTCATTTCCACATTCTTTCTTCATTCTTTTACCAAATGCTACTCCAGTCCTGTTCTTTCTGGCTGTGTTCTCTCATCCTAGGCTCTTGGAAGATATGTCATAGAACTTTAATCCATCAAATTTCCAAGACATTGCATAAAGGAAGAAATGTTTTCCTCAAATTTGTAGACTTATTATCACCTGCCACCTTGTTAACTCCTTTAACGATATCCAAAGGATACCTTGAAGATACAAGCCTAAATTTTAAGCTAGATTTTTTTTTTGTCTTTTTGAGACAGGGTCTCGCTATGCAATTGAGGCTGACCTTGAGCTCACTTTTGTAGCCCAGGCTGGTCTTGAACTTGCACCAATCCTCCTGCCTCAGCCTCCCGAGTGCTGGGATTACAGGTGTGAGCCACCACGCCCGGCTAAGCTAGATATTTATAGTTAACTTTATAAAAGCAGAATGGTTCTAGCTAGCACCAAAAATTAACAGTCTAAAACAGGATCTAAGTTACTTGAGATCAAGTTGGTGTCATGTGATGACAGAAATTTGGAATCCAGATCACATGATAAGTGGGCAAAACTACAGGGTGTTTCTCCTGAGAAAGAGGAAACTTCAGTCTATGACAGTCTTCTGCAAATACTAGAATTAAAAAGGGATCTGAGTTACAGTGCTTTTTTGTTCCTTTGAGAAAAATATGACTAAGCCCTGGGATTCATATGGAGGCAGGTTTTTGCTCAGTAATGAAAGGTAGCTCTAGAATGAAATAAGTGACTTCATTGATTTCTCAGTTATTAGAAATACAACCACCTTTAAGCATATTGTAAAGAAAAATCCTTTTGAGGAGAGACTATTTAAACTATAAGAAATATTACTAACTCTGAAGCTCAAGCTATTAAAGTCTTGAATTAAAGTGAATTCTTACTTAGATATAGAGGTGTTTATAATTTCAGCAGACTCCATAAGCCTCTTCTAGTTGGGCTGGTTTCAGACATACTTGGATATACACAGCAGTGCCCTTTGCTGCATAGGTTGTGTTCTGTGGTTTTAGCTCCCAGCTAGGGATCACTGTGCTGTTGTTCTTAGTTCCCATCTCCTGTCTTGCAAGTGCATCACCTGGTGTTATTGTTAAAAGGTTAGGTTTTCATGTATTTTAAGAGGCTTTAGATTGTATTGTACACTTACTCGTGATCAACATTGTCAACTTTACTATTGAGTCAGCCACTTTCTCTGACATTAGATATAAAACGTAAACAGTTAATGCTACATGCCTTTGTGAAGATTACAGTGTCTTATATGCTCAGAAATTGGCAGTAAGGTTTCATTAGAAATATAATCCTGAGCTTTAAATTTATTTAGAAAAGTTATATATGATTAAATTCCTTTCATTTCCAGGGATGAATGGCAGAATTCTTTGCTATCTGGAATGTGAGAGCTGAAGCAAATACTTGAAACAAAACTAATAAAATACTATGACCTGTATAATTCCAAAAATGTCATCTATTTTTAATATCTATAATGAATAGTCAAGTAATAGAATTATGATTTTGTTTTAGGAGACTTTCATCGAAAACTTCCACGAACTCCATCCAGTGGGACTATGTCTTCAGCGGATGATCTAGATGAAAGAGAGCCACCGTCCCCTTCAGAAGCTGGTACAGTATTTTTTTTTTTTTTTTTTTTTTTTTTTTTTTT
>PVJA010041423.1:0-17891 GCA_004027025.1 Myocastor coypus
AGCCCTTCCTTTTCTCCAATTTTCGGTCTGTTAACTTACATTCTTAACCCTCCAGCAGAAAAGCTTTGTGATACTATTACTCTATAACATAGGTACTGGGCTTATCATCACTGGCTTTCTGAGTATCAAATATCTTTGACTTAGCTTGTAAATGATATTTTCTGACCATCATTTATATTCTAATAACTTTCCATACAATCTTGAATAGAACTCCAATTAGTTAAGATAATTTATGTGATTGGTAAAAATGTCTAGAACTACTTTTTAGTTATTCTATCCTCAACAAAAAATATTAAGCAGTTACTTGAGCTAGAAATTGAGTCAGAAGCCCAGAAGACCAAGAAAGTAAGAAACAATCTTCTAGGGAAGAGTAAAACAAAAACTCTAAGAAAATAAAAAAAATATTATATAATCATGTAAATGTTATCATAAAGGCTGCTTCAATGTACTGTAAATGGTCAAAGGAAAAGTTATTAATTCTCGCAGGTGAAAGAACTATAAAGAGAGGAGCTTTTCAGTTTGCAATCTCTTCTCTTTTGTTACCTTTCTTTCTCTTTCTTTCCTTCTTTTCCTCTACACTTCATTTCAGGAAAGCATTCTGTGAAGTCACATGCCAGAAATAAATAAAAATTTAAGGTAAAAGAAAGAGAAAAAAAACTCTTTCGGGGAAACATGCCTGGGACCTAGTTGAGAAAGATCATATTTGTGATTATAGACAGGCTACAAATTTAGCTCTGAAATTCTGGCAACCGTTGTGAAAGGGAAATGTTGACCAGGGCCTCTTTTATGCTATAAGAGAAATTCAAAGAGATCATATCAGAGAAATATAACTGTTTTGGGCCTGAGGTAAGCTGAAGAGACACTCGCCAGGGCCCGGCGGGATGGCTCAGTGGTCTAAAGCCCCTGCTTGGGGAAGCTTGGGTGGCTTCAGGAACCGGGGTTCGATGCCTGGCACCACATGCTGCGCCAGCCCTGCCCTCAGGGTGGGCTGAGCCGGCCATAAAAATGAGTGAATGAATAAACAAAGGTTCTGAAACAAGAATAAAAATAATAAATAAAATAAAAAATTATAAAAAAAAATAAATAAATTTAAAAAAAGGCACTCACCAAAGTAGATTGATAAATAAGACACAGCAAGAAGATAGGATGACCTCCTTGACAAATTCTTTTAAAAGGAAAAAGAACATGTGCTTTTGAAAAACCACATCTTTTTTTGTTAATTTGCTGGAGTTGGGCCTTAGAAGAGGTAGATCATAGGGAGATGTCATGAGGCGATGCTTAAGATAAGACTAAAGTTACATCTTAATATATTTTATTTCTTAGTAGTACTGGATTGTGATATATAGTAATTACATTCATATTAGTAAATATGCATAGTTCACTTTGATTGTTTTTACTCTACTTCTCCAATTCCTCTTTGCCCACTTCTGCAGGTTCCCCTCTAACATCCACAGAATTTCCCTTCCTATTTCCTGTCATCTGTTTTTTTTTCTCCTTAAATTATTTCCATTTGATGGTAATCATATAATAAAAATTATGCGATATGTAGCTTTCTATGTCTGAGTGATTTCATTCAGTGTTAGTATTATAGTCTCAAAGTCCATCCATTATCTTATGAATCCCTTAAACTGTTCAAAGCTTAAAATCACTTAAGCTGTTAAAAGCTTTAAAGCAGGTTTTCATTATTTAGTTATTTTGAATTACGTTTACATAAACGAGGCTATCCATGTATTTCCGTAATCTGATAACTAACTCAGAAATCTACTCAGAGAACGTTATCAGGGTCAAATGAAACTTCTGAATTCTTTCACTTTTAGTTTGTTGAGGAATCTTTGTACTGATTTCCATTCCTATCAACCATGTAGAAGTGCTTCTTTTTCTATATAGTCTCATCAGTATGAGACATTGTTTGAGTACTTGATGGTGTTGTTCTTGCTGGAGTAAGATGCAGTCTCAGCATTTCTTATATTTACATTTATCTAGTGGACAAAGATGCTGAATTTTTTCACATACTAATTGGCTATTTGCAGTTCTTCTTTTGAGAAGTGTTTATTTATCTCAATTGCTCATTTTTGATTGGGCCTTATTTCAGGGTTAATTTTTTTTTTTAGTTCTTTAATATATTCTAGATATACCCTTCTGTATGGGGCAAAGCTGAAAATTATTTTCCCGTGTCATAAGTAGTCACTTCACACTGTTTTTTGTTTCATTGCTGTGCAGAAGTTTTGTAGTAGGATCCATTTTGTTGATTCTTTATATTGTTTCTTGTGCTATTGTGTTTTGGTTCACAAGCACCTTGCCTATGTCAAATGTCTTACCTATTTTTATCTTCCAACAGGTTTAGTGTTTCTGTTTTCATATTTAAGTCTTTCTATTTTTATTAAATTTTACTAAAAGTAAAATTTGTTATGAGTAAAAAAAAATTATATTCCTTCTTCTGAACATGAGCAACCAGTTTTCCCATCATTATTTATTAAAGAGGCTATTATTTCTTCAGTATATGTTATGGACCCTTTGCCAAAAACCATATGGCCGAATGTGCATTGGATTGCTTCTGCTACATTAATTATGTTCCTCTAGTCTACATGTATATTTTGCACCAGTATCATATAATTGTTATTGCAACAGCTTTATAATACAACTTAAAAGCTAGAATTATAATATCTCTGCTTTGTTAATGCTGCTTACGTTTGCTATGGCTATTCTGGGTCATGTTTGGTTTTATATATATTTTAAGACAATTTCTAGCTCTTTGAACAATATTCTTATTTCAATTAAAATATCATTCAATTTATATATCATTTTGATAATATTCCATTATTATAATACTGTTTCTACTTATGAAGGAACAAGGCTATATTCATATTTTAATATCCCCTTCAATCTCTTATTTCACAATACTATAACTTTAATTATAAAGACTTTGTCACGATAACTCCTAGAAAATTAATTCATTGGAAATTTGGATGAAAGTATTTTTTCTTTGATTTTTTCATAGTGGATTCATTTTTTGATATGCAGGAATGCTACTGATAATTTATGTGTTGATTTTGTATTCTACCATATTGCTGAAATACTTTTTTTTATTATTATGGCCAATTCCGCCTGAGATGGGCGTGCAGCTGGAGCAGCATGTTGTGGTTCTGGGGATCAAACTGTGGTCCCTACAGTTGCATATGCTTGCCTAAGTAGGCACTTTAGACCACTGAGCCATTTCACTGGCCTTGACTTACTTAATTATAAGATTCTTCTGGAGTTTTATTGGCTTTTTATATAAAAGATCATGCCATTTGCATGTAATTGTAATTTGACTCCTTTTTCTATCTGTATCTCTTTTATTTCCTCTTGCTAGATAGCTTTGGTCAAAAGTTTGAGTACTATGTTGCAGAGGAATGATAATCAGGGATATCTTAGTCTTGTTTCTGATTGTAGAAGAGTTTACTTTGTCATAAGTGGCTTCTATCAGTTTGAGATAAGGTACTTCTCAACTTGCATTTTTGTCTGATTTTTTTAGGGATTATATTGTTAGATATTTTCAAGAATTTTTTTTGTGTGTAGCAATTGCCATGATGAAGTGACATTTATCCTCACTTCTGCATTGTTTCCATGGTATATCATATTCATTTATTTACATATATTAATCAATTAAAAGGTCATAGTTTCAATGGTCTTCTAGACCCCTCACCATTATACCACCGACAAATTATGAGATAAAAGCTGAAAGTGAGCAAATCTTTCATCTGGTAAATACTTTGTCATATTTCCCTCAGATGCATCATAAGTTACAAGCATGTGTGTGTAGGTAGGTGAGCAATGAAGGAACAACTATGACAGTTCACAAAATGTTAAAAGTTACTTCCTTGAAATATCTGTGTTTCTGACACACAATCAAAACTGCTACTCCATCACTGGTTTTTGTTTGCTTATTTGTTTTTGTCTTGTTTGTTTGCAGTACAAGGGATCAAAATCAGCAACTTGTGCTTACCAGGCAGATACTTGTGTCACTGAGATATCTGCCTGACCCTTGAGTCTTGTTATTTAACCCTATTTTGATCCTTTGTTGTTCTTTTTTCCTTTAAGTTAGGCAGTCTTTTTGAAGGCTATAAATATCTAACTTATTGAATCACACAACACTAACATTTAGAAAGCTGAAAGAAAACAAAAGTTTAGGCTTTGAGTCAAAACTTTATATGTCTGGTTTTGTGGCTGACTAGCTGACGAAAGTACCAAGAGGATAGGTCTGGGTTATTTTGAGAGTAAAACGGACTCATCTCCCACTTTGAAGATCGACCTTTTGAGGAATTTCTTTCATAGACTTTCCCAGGTTCCTTCCTCAGACTTTTCCCTCTCCATACATTGTAGTTCCAGGAAAATCAAACCCAGATATATTAATGTTTCTCAAGTGTGCCAAGAGCCTATAGCTGGCTGATTTCCCCTCCAGCTCTCAAGCTAAGAATGAATCCAGTTTTGCTGTAAGAACTCAGGAGCACAAATGTATATGTTGGTAACCAAGGAACTGAAATTAAGGACAGCTCTCTTAATGGATGTATTCACTATTTAACAGACACCTAAAATTTTAAAATAGTTTTGAGATGACAAGATTGTAATTCACAGGGATATGTAAGTGTAGAACAATGTAAAGAACTCGGAATTTTATCTTGCTCAAAGTGTAGAACTAAGATTAGAATAGAACAGTGCAGAAAGTTGAATGAACTGGGAGAAATCAGGTTTGGGATATAGCTTCAATATGACATTGCAGATCTCAAGATAAAATGATGGGTGAAGATATCCCAAAGGAATTGGTGAAGATATCCCAAGGGAATTTCCACATAAATGTTCATTAGTGAGCATTGGGAGGACAACACATTTTTGGCTAATGCTCATGGCATAGCAACTATGAGCAGTAGGCCTAATCTATCTGTTTCTTGGCCATGAGGGATACTATGCTGTACTAGACGTGTGCTCAGCTATTACAGCCTTTCACTCAAGCAAAAAGGTGAGACCCTAAAAAGCTATGTGTGACACATACACAATGCACGAATGAATCAGAATTTAGAAATAGTGTAGGAAGTGATACTGTTTTGGAGTGAGGAGAAATCAATATTAATTTGCCAAAAATAACCTGTAAAAAGTCAGAAAACTGAACTTTTTAAAAGAAAAAATAAAGTTGCTATGTTATTGGAAGAGCAGAGAACAAATAGGAAGGCACATTGCATATATGGTACATAACTATGAAGGCAGGTTGGGAGACAACTGCTATGGAAGACAAGCATGCAGTGTGATTGAGGTGCCTGAGGGGGCTAATATGGTGTTCCTGCTCAGCTGGGTTTTAGCAGCACAGCTGCCTATAGGTAGCCCCTCTCCTAAGGTCCTCAGAAAAAGGCATACCATTTTGACATATGCAGTGAGTTCATTCAAATGAAGTTAGGGCACAAAATCATGACTACTACTTGGTTAAACCCAAGTGAAGTCTTGATTCATCCTAAAAAGTCATCAAACCTATCAGTGTTTCTTAAAAACACTGTGCATATTACTTCATAAGTCAATATAGAACCTCAATTCTCAAGGCCTTTTGTATTTGTTCGCAAGTTGGCTGGGCCCCACCTCTCAACATAAAATGGCTAAGATAACTCAAGATCTGTAATGATGTTCTGACCAGTGAAAAACTTATTACACTTGCTGAATTGAATTAACATGTTATTGGGTATAGAAATTCCACCTTAGGATTGCTGCCAGGAGCATAAGAGGCAGAAAGGGAGAAGCTGTCAAAACGCTCTTAGGGATGTTCTTTGGAGAAGTTGTTGGAAGCTGTTGGTACTCCTGACCTGTTCTGCTGGGGGACCTTGTTATGCTGGCTTTCCTGATGAACCTGGCTACTTTTGTTGGAGAAGGAGCTCAGGACCTCATTATAACTGAGAAAGGCAACAGTTCATTTTGGGGTAGCTCTGGTTCTCATCTTGGGCATCACTTCCTGGCTCCAGAGGTGAAGATAGTGCACTGCTAAGCCTTGTAGAGTATCTTGTCACATTGGATTTCCTGATGGGAACTCAGCTTTCCTCATCTCTGAAGGAGCTCAAGACTTTACTGTTACTAAATACAGCTGTGGTACGTTTGGGGAACTCTGGTGCTTATGTTGAGCATTCCTTCCGGACTCCAGTTTAGATCACTCAGTCTTCTACCTCAGATCTTTCATCCCACTGTCATAGACTTTCTGGCTTCCATCACTGACCTTTGGGCCTTTCTAGTGCATATATAGGAAGTGTGACTGCATGAGAGACAACATCATAGGCTCTAGGCCTCTATTTGGGCTTGTGAGAGGCATTACTATGGGCTGTAGGCCTTTAGTTGCACTCATGCAGGACGTTAAGATCTAGGCCCTCAGCTAAGTTCTTCAGTTTTTAGTGGGTAAATAGATTTCCTACACTTCTTGTTTCTGATTCTTCAATAATTCCGTATAAATGAATATTATAAAATGTATCATTTATTATACTGTTCCCCTTCCAAAAACCCCAAACCACTACAAGGTCTCATTACTGCCAATGTTTAAAACTCATTAGCTAATATCGATGATCCATAAGATCCAGGAATTGTTTTCCATTTTCTAGTTGGATAGAAGGTAGACATGGAGACAGGTTATATGTCCAAATTGAAGGAAGTATTTCCCTCAGCTTTTAGAGATTCATATACTCATTTTTTCACAGAAATGGGAATTAATGCGTAATGCTGGGTGCATTAGTAGTTAGAGCAACTGTTTACAGAAAGAAACATGACATTTACTATATTTGAATAAGAGAAATGTAGTTTTGAAGTAGAAAGGAGAGAAATAAAGATGTTCACTAAAAAACTCAGAAATATCTTCCTTTTTCCTTCCTGGCATTAATTTGTCCTTGAATATCTCCTTCTTTGTTACTGTCTAGGTATCTTCCATTAGAACAGGGATTCAGTACTGTCACTGAAGTCAGATAACATGAGAGGAGAAAAATTTCTCCATGTGCACCTCCTCAAATATAGCATAAGTCTCCATTTTTATATTGTTGGACTCTCTTTCTTAAAGGCTGGCCTGGTAGAAGTATACTTCAGGAAAATAAATGAGACAAATGAAACATTAAACAAAAGCATGCTAGAAGATGGACGTGCCATTCAGAGAAAGGGATAGACAATAGACAGGCTTTTCTCCTTCACAAACAGATGTTGACACCAAGTAGACATAACTTCAAGTCCCAGATGAATATTGTTTGTGTGCTGAATGTCTACCAAAAGTCTTTACTTTAGAAGATTAATCCCACATGCTATATTGCAAGATGATGGAACTCCTTGGGAGGAGCCCTATGAGAAAACATTAGTTTGCTGGGGCCATGCCCTTGAAGACATGGGATTCATGTCTTCCTCATTCTCTCATTCTTTTTGTTTCTTATGTAGAGAGTTATGCGTTTTTTTTTCCTTTTGCATGTGTTTCTGCTATAATTGGCTACTTCACCATAAGCCTAACGCTATGAAGACATTTAATCATGGCCTTACCCTCCAAATCATGGTCCAAAATAAACCTTTACTATTTACAAGCTACCTTTCTCAGGTATTTGTTTTCAGTGATGGAAGCTAATTAATATGAACTATAAGAACAGTAGCCCCCATTCCTACATAGAGGGCTAGAGTTCATGAAACTTCTAGGTGATCTGCACTACTATCTACAACCATAGTAATAAGCAGAACACCCAGTAATAAATACAGACAAGCCATACATCTTGTCTCCTGGTACATGTGCTGTAAGGCATCCCTAATGCCATGTAAGAGGTCTGAACTGTTGAGGTTGCCATATCAGAGAAATAATGTTACTACCCAGAGCCCACGTGGTGAGGTGAAACAGTCACGTCACCAGTTTTGAAGTGGTCCCGTTGAGGTACCAATGTGTAACCCACTCGCGCAGAAATGATTGCAGATTCAGTTACCAATTGACAGCAAAATAATAACAAGATCATGAAATAGTTCTGCCAGAGTACTGCCATTGTTAGTTCACTTTTACTAAATCCTCTAAGTGCTACATTACCCAAGAGCCTTTTCCCTCTCCATGAAATTACCTCAAGGTAGGGAAAATGCCTCCTTTTTATATCCTTCACAATTATGACAATTTGAAGTGTTTTGTACTATTTCATACACAAGTGGAGAACCACTGAGCTAATCTGGCTTAAACCACGGAAATGTATGTATTAATAATACAGCATTGTTGTAAGAAACCACATATCAAGGTTGTTTATTATGTAACCATCTACAACTGGAAGAGGGACTATGAGCAACTGATTTTTAATTCTGTTTCCTTATCTACATGAAGCTCACAGAAATGTCTTCCTCCCAAAAAGTTATAATATTTCAATGAGATAAAATTTGTAAGACAGCACAGTAGTTCACTTAATACAAAGAAGAGTAAAGAAAGAGATTTTTCCCAATGTTGAGAATTTTCTATTGAAGTATTCAGAATATCAGATTTAAGTGAACGGTATCTCATTCCATATTGAATGTGCACAGTCAACAACAACCTTGTAATCAAATACATTAGTTTTTCTTCAGCCCATCATATGAACACTCACAGAAAAAGAAGTAAGTGAAGACGACTGTCTCACACAAGTTCAAGTAAATTTTGGCCCCACATTCCAAGTTGTGTTCAATGATTTATCAAAGGTTCAAAGGGACCTTTGCTTATGCCTTCATTTCTTTCTTTCTATATTCTTGTTCAAAATCAAAGCCAGCTTTAATACAATGTATAATGTCCTAAAAATTCATCTATATATTTAGCTTTAGGAGTATAATCACGAATTAATTACGAAGACACTGTCCAACAGAACTTTGGTTGTGGCAACTGAAATTTATAGTCACCCCTTTGTTTTCTCAAATGAGTGTGTGAAATATAGCACTCCAGAAAAGATACACTTGGTGAAAAGCAATGCTTTTTAGCAAAACATACTTCTTTAAGACAAGATTCATGTGCTTTTTCTCCTTCAGAGAATCTGTCTCACATTTTAATGACTCGATGGTATCCCACAGCAATGCAGAATCCCATGTAACTGCGCAGAATAATAGCAAGATCATCAAATATTTGTACCAGGTCACTGTCATTGTTAATTCACTTTTGCTAAATCCTTTAAGTGCTACTTTACCCAAGGGCCTTCACCCTCCACATGTAAATTGAGCAAGGTAGGGAAGATGCCTCCTTTTCATATCCTTTACAGTCATGACCATTTAAAGTGTTTGGTAATGTTTCATACACAAATTTTTAGAAAGTACCATTTCCCCTAACAGAAACCCAGGCAAGAGTTACAATAGGAAATGGGGAGTAATGTGAACAGAAATACATTCTTAAATATGTCTTTTTTTTTCTTTTCTGAAGGACAGAGCAGAATCATAGAAAACATATTATTATGAGACATTTTCTTTTGTCTGAAAGTAACTAGATAGCTCATGGCCAAATTATAGAGCATTGAAAATAGTTATTTAGTTCTGAATAATATAGCACTGCAAAGCACTGCGAACCTGAAGCCTGAAAGGATGCAGTCATTGTCAATGATTGTAGCACTTTCGACAGACATCAAAAGTGCTCTTTGCAATGAAGGCATCATTTTGGTTTAACCTCAAAATGTCAAACCACCTGTGATTACTTGTTTTTTCCCATACACTCCTTTTCAATGGAGGACATTCTTTCTTTTTTGCAAAATTTAAAAAAAATCTTTATGGCATCTCCATGTAAATATTTGTTCTTTTTTGTGTTTTATAGACTGTCATTTAGATGTTCAGTATAACATAAAAATGAGAGAATGAAACAAAATAGACTGTGTTTGTCTATGTTCTTTGAATTTTGATCCAGAATCACTACTTGAGAAACTTACTGAGTACAAATATTAATTTCCTATTATACATTTTGAAGTACAATCAAAATGTATCCTTGGAAACTTCATCAATGCATTACTAACCTAAAATATGGTCTAATATATAAATATGGATATATATATATATATATATATATATATATATATACATACATGTGCATACACAAAGATGCACATACACACATTTATATGTATAGGAACAAGACAGTCTAGCTGGATGCTGTCAAGGGTCTTGCTGCTGCTTACAATGACAGAACGAGATGTCCTGATATATGAAGTTGAGGATGGACTGCTGGCCAGAAGCTGTATGGGAAGCAACAGAGACTTGGAGCTATAAATCCATTCCAATTTAATAGGAATCCAAATGACCCACAGAGTGGCAATGGTGACTGACATAGTTTGGAGACTGTGTGTTCATCAACTGAGAACAAGAGCTATTTAGAAATCAAGGGACACAATGCCAAAGGTCAATGATTATTCTATGTACTCACACAGTATTGGGACGCAACACTCTCAACCTGTACACTTGAATGACATGTTATTTGTCACAAACAATAACAGAGGGAACTGGTATAAGAAAATAAATATTATTACCAATAAGATATTGTACTTAAATGACAAGCTTAAATTGAGGAAATAATTAATTTTTATGTAATGAATAATGAATAATGAAGGAGACCAGATTAGTTTAAGATAAATAAAAGAGAAATATCTTTCAGCCACAAGTATATCATAGAAATGACAATTTCTATTATTGACAGCTGGCAATCTAAATGCAAGATTTTTATTAAACTTACTTTTCACATTAATTTTCAGGAGAAGTTATTGAGAATGTCCACTCTGTTCCAAAGAGTACTTTTATATAAGTAAAATACAATGTTCTTTAATACTCTCAAACAAATTGGAAACTAAAAGAATAACATAATGTGACATGTTACATTATGTCACATACACCAAGTGTATTATATATATATTTCAATTATATTTGTATATTATGTAATAACTATTTGAACATCCCTTTCCAAAATGCTTGGTAGTTGAACAATTTCATTTTTCAGACTTATTCAGATTTTAAAATTATGTGCATGTATTATAATGATACAGTGATGCTCAGCTCAAGTACTTATATTACAGAGTAATAATATCAGTAAGCTTATCTTCTGCAAAGTTAAGAATGTAAGTTTACAGATCAAAAATTAGAGAAAAAGAAGCACTACAAGGATAGCCAATATTTTGGCCTTACCCCTTCAAGATCAGTGAGAACTCAGGACATAAGAGAATCTGTAATGTAATATCGTATAAGTCAGTGATGTCCCAAGTTTGCTGTGCAAGGAGATTATGGGGCCACAGAGGAAAGGTATTGACAATGTACAGTGTGCCTAAGGAGAGACACCTAGAGAGAAACATTCTCTCAGGCTTTCCCAGAGAGCAAACTTTTCAAGCAATGGCTGTGACTTATCCAGATGGCAGACACTGAAAATGGTGCTACAGAGCACTGTACATGGTTACAAAGTAAATCCCAAGGGGATTTGACTGACCTTGGGAGATGCAAAAGTTCCATATTTTATTATACAGGTCTTGTTTTAACGTGCCTTTAGCCACCCAGCAGAAAAGTTTAACGACGAAGCATAAAAATAAAGCTAGATTAGTATGCTGAGCTGTAAAAGGCTTGAATCAACAGTTTCCGACATTGCCAGTTTTGCCAATAACCCACTACAGTAATGGAACCTTGGACTATGTATGTGACTTTCTCAGCTCAATGAGAAGAAATTTTTGTACCAATAATGACTATAAAAATTATCATGTCTATATCCTGTGCTCTGAATAACTACTATGAGGACAACAATATGCATTGTATCAATTATTTGGAATGTACTACTGACATGTTTTAAAAAATATATATCAGCATTAGACAGTTGTGTGGTATCCTACATCAGCATTCGCTGCCCGCTAATAGCCTGAGGCAGGGGATCCCAAACCAGTGTTACAACTGGAAAAGCAACAATTTTGCAAGGTGATGTTTCTTTTTCTTTTTTTTTTTAATCTTATTTATTTAACAAGGTGATGTTTCTTAAAGTAAAATAAAAAGTGAAAAAGATTGGAGAAGGAGTTCAGTCTAAAGCCTTTAATTCAACCCAAGCACAAAAAATGAAATAAAATATTTAAAAAATATATTACAAAAAACAAAAACATATATATATATATATATATATATATATATATATATATGTAACAGAGATATCATTGGAAGGGGAATCAAGTAAGTCTAAACAAAAAAGTTCATTTGTTCTTAATATGCATGATATAGACATAGCCTGAAGGAACTTTTGTACATCGTACAATATTACTTTGTAAGTCATTTTGCATATGAAACAATGACCTATGGTATGAAAATTTCCACTTAGAGTCCATGGCATAATTCATAAATTTTCAGATTTTGGAGGATTTCAGATGTTAAAATTCAGAATGCTGAATATATATGTTGATTTTTCTGATAAAATATAAAGGCCTAAGGGGTTGAAGAAATTTTTTGTTAGATGAACTGTTAATTGGTAGAGTCAAGATTTGAACCCAAGTCTTCCTCTAGAGTCAAAATAAATAAGTATTAACTTACTAAGCCTGCTTTGGAGCATATTTACTTGCAATGCTTTTTTTTTTTTAAAACAAGTGGACAAGCATTTGAAGCAAATAGCAAAGATATTCTCATCTTCAGCTTATACACACATGCAACCAAGAAAAGGTCAGCACTACTCCCAGGAACATACTGGCTTTAGTTGTGGCCATACTATTTTGTAATGATTCTAGGTCTGGTTATTCAGGTATATTTATCTTCCTTGATTTAGTTTCCAGCAATTAGACTGGAAAGTCTAATCAGAGGGCTAGAATAGCTTACAATTTGGTTCTATTGATGCCTGTTGCCTGTGTTGCTACAGAGATTTCCTAAGGGAGTGGACAGTGGTACTCCGGCATCTGTCAGACAAAAAATGATAACCAGGCTACAATAAAAAGAATCTGTGAGTACATGGAGCAAAAATTGTTTTTCAGTGCCTATCCTAACTTGAGAAGGGTGTCATCTGTTCATACTAATATTGTCGTATAATTAATGGTATATACATGATACACCATTTGCTTGGTTCATAAACTCTGACACATAACACCCTAACAATAAAGTTTATTTCATTGGTTCCTACTTTCTGTTATCTAGTTCAATTATTCTGAAAAAAATGAATGGTTTCATTTTTTTAGAAAATTAAACTGGCAGTCAGTCTTCATATTAGTCATGTTCCTTTTCCTTGACTCCATCAGTCATATATGGGAAGTGAAATAAATCATTCATGGTAACAATTGTAAAGTTACATGTAAAGTTTTTGGGAATATAAATAGTCCTGTTAGTCACAGAACACATATGTTAAGACCCCCATTGGATGCCTGAAACCAACTGTAACACAAGTGCTATGGAGGATATCTTTTTTCCTATAGATACACTACTGTGCTAAATTTTAATTAAAAAATTAGGCACTATAACATGTTGGAAGTAACAACTTACCATAGATCTTAGCAAACACAATCTACTTTTGCTTCCTTTTTAAGTCAGGAACTCTCAACTTTTCATTTATTTTTTAATTGTTTTTATTGTTTAAATTTAGCACGGGTTATATTACATATTTTCATCATCAGATCAGTTTAGATTAATACATATAGGTATATAAGATTGATCACACTCAACTTTTCATTTAAGGGAAGAATTTCATGGCTTCTGTTTTCAGCATCCAAATAGCCAACAATCACTAGGTGTGTGTGTGTGTGTGTGTGTGTGTGTGTGTGCGTGTGTGTGTGTGTGTGTGTGTGTGTGTGTGTGCATGTGTGTGTTGGAGACTGAACACAAGGTCTTTGCAGTGAGCTATGTTCCCAGTTCTTTTTACATAACTTTTTTTTTAACATTTTGATAAAAGACCTTGCTATGTTGCTGACTTAGACTTGTACTTAATACCTTACTGCTTCCCAAAGTGTTGGAATCAAAGATGTGTGCCATCATAGTGTGCTACATCACTGTTCCTGAACATTGGAGACAATATTAAGTAAAAGAATCATTTGAACACAGGCATTGTGAAACTGTGACAATGGATATGATAACTAAGCTACAAGGTGACTAATAATGGATAGCCACTGTGTCTCTGCTGACCATTCACATGTAGTGGACACAGGACAGCACGAGATTTCATCACACTACTTGGAATGGTGCATGACTTAAAACTTAGCAACTGTTTATTTCTTGATGTTTTCATTTAATACTTTTGGAATACACTTGATTATAGATAATCATAGCTGTGAAAAGCATTGTCGTGTATAAGATGATACTACTGTCACTCATCACTAAAGAAAGCTCTGTTTTGAAACTGTTTCTGGATGTAACAGATGTTGTTGTTCCATTTATAGTCATATTGAAATTGGTTAAGATTCCCATTTCATCCAGTTTAAGGAATATAAATACTACACATACAAAGCTATATTTAAGGAAAATAAACATTATGCATACAAAGCTATAGTTTCTTTATATTCGAAAAAATAAATGTTACTAATGGGATTCAGAAAACTGTAACTTCAACTCTGGTTCAATTTGTGCTGCAAAGAACTCCATAGGATTAGACTGAATCACAGCTCCTGCTGAGACTACTTTGCTTAACTTCACCTCTCCTCCCTGCTCTGTTTGCTGGACTTCCTTATACCTTAGGGTGCATCCTCTAACTAATCATTGCTACAATCTCTGCTTATAGCCAACCCTGCTCAAGAAAATTTTCACACTGCCTTTGATAAGCACCTTTCAGGTACATGGGGACATGAAGACAAATTTGAAGGAAAGTGCATTTTAGACAAGTTAAAAACTTGTATATAGTAGTCAAAATGCCACAAAATGTGACATTAAAATTTAAAAGCTTGTCTTTATGTTTCATGTATTTAGTAAAGTTTTTATAGGGTTTCATTACCTAGATTGAACTCACAGTGGTTCTCCTCTCTTCAGACTCCCCAATGCTTGGCTTACACGCCAGTGCCACCAAGCCCAGTCACAATGGTCATCTCAGCATGCCCCCAGGGTGGGACCACCACAGTAGCTTGTTTTCAGAGACAGGAGATGTCTCTAAACTTCCTCAAGCCCAGGGCATGACTTGCTGCTCCATTGGCTTTTTGGCCCAGATAAATAAAGAGAATATGTAGACACTGGTCCCAGGAAGTAGGGGTACAGTTTCCTAGTCAAAGAGAGGGGAACGAGGGAATGATGGTAGAAAATGGAGCAAGCTTAGACTTCTCCTGTTGTAGATTAACTAAAGGATAACTTGTAACACCGAGCTGAACTGAAATCAGTTGAATTGTGTGGGCTGCATCCAGATGGCCCACCTGAGAACTGTTGCCAGCAACATAAAGAGAACCAGAGAGGAAGATGTGGCACTGTTGATTCTCCTGGAGAAGCTTGTTACACTGCTTTTCCTGATATGAACTAAGTTGTTGTCATCAAATGAGCCCTGGTCCTCACTATCACTGATGATTTCTATAGTTCTTTTGGGAAGAGCTCTGGTGTTTACCTTGAGGTCTCTTCCTAGCTTTAGTGCAGATCCCTTGGCATGCTAACACAGATCATTTATCCTGCTGGCACAGACTTTCTAGTGTCTACCACTGACCTTTGGACCTTCACAGTACAGATCCTTGACACAGAATCACATGGGACATTGTCATGGGCTCTGGGCCTCTGCTTGGACTAATACAGGGTACTTCCATTGGCCCTAGGCCTTCAGCTGGCTCAGGCAGAACATTGTCATGGGATTGAGGCCCTTAGCTGGATTCTCTGGGCCAAGAGTGTGTGGACAGAACTCCTGTGCACTTGCATTTGACACTTTGGGTGAATATTATAAAATAATCCTGTAAATTATGTGTACTGTATTAAATCTTTTCCCCTGTAAACCCTGACTACACCACCTATTGTCTCTTCTCATTTCCTTCCTCTTTTTTTCTTACTGCAACATGACCTTATAGTACAGATAAGGTATTGGGGATGGAGGAATTCACTTCTGTCCAACCAGTTGAGCTTGAGTATCACCCTAAGTTCATCCCTCACTAAGCACTGCTCTCTACCCACTTCAGCTCAGATGCTGCTTTAAGAGCATTTTTATAGCCACAGACCAAAGCACAGTCAAGTCCTTTCCCTTCTCTCTCACTCTTGAGCCCAAGAGCTTGATTTACCTGCACAGTGTGCAATGTTGCTTTTCTGTCATCCATTTTTCTGTTCGTGACTTTCAATAAGCAGAGCTGCTTTTCCACCATCGAGAGCACGCTTTGCAATGTATTGCTTGCCGAACACAAGAACCTGGAATCTATCTGTCAGATTCAGCACACAGCTAAATTTACCCACCTGGACATAGTGAGATGGCGATTTATGCCACTATGTGGCCACTGTAGCTCCTCCAAGGTAGCTTTGAATAAAGTCTTTTTCTTTTTGAACATGCCTGCTATATTTTAAGAGGAAAATAGAGCATTGTGAACCTCAACTGGCTGGTAACAAAAAAATTGTAAATCAAATTACTGGAGATCAAATTTCAGAACTGGTTAAACTGACAAGTTTCTGAGTTTCATTCAGCCTGGCTAAAACGTGCTCTCTCGGTACTGCAAGTGATTCTTACTGTCCATAAATCTGGGATCCATGGAACTAAACATAATGGAATAGGGCATGAAAATAAATATTTGAGGCTTTGTGGGCCATATAGCCTTAGTTATGCTACTCAATTCTGCCTATGCAGCACAAAATCCATATCTAAACAAATGAATATAGCTGTATTCTAATAAAATGTATTTACAAAAATGCTTAGTTGGATTTGCCCCAAGGGTCACAGTGTGCCAAATGCTGTACTAGAGTATAGAGAAAATAAATGTAGCTTCTTGTTCTACAATGATTTGATGGCTAAAGCTTTTTTTTTTCTTTTTTCAGCAGAATGTGTGCATAATGTTGATCAGGCACAAGACATTCTCAGAAGTGGAGACACATTTCCATTTTTCTAACCTCATTTCCAATCTTTGAATGTCACTGACCTTCCCGCGAGGTAATTTAAAAACACATTTGAGAATGAGGAGCATTTCTAGAGGTTAGACCTGCTATTCTTTCATACTGGTTCAGAATATTGCCAAAGGCCATGCCATCAGGGAAAGCGTCAACTACTGCAAGGAAAGGCGAGGATATATTTCATCCTTCAGGGCACATGTGTGTGAATGAACTGTATCAGTTGTGTGAAAAGCAGACAATAAAATTTGTAGTTTTCATGGCATTGCTCTGGGTATGTATAAGGTTATTTCTATCTTCTGTTGTCTTCACAATGCATACTTAACTTCATGAAAATTTATTAACAACTTCCCTTTACTTATTAAGTGTTTATGTTTTTCTTTCCAAAATATATGCTATAATTATATCAATGAGAAATTTCAAGGTTTAGAATAGACAGAAAGCACAAAAAACAATTTTATATTCAAATAAGCTTACTTTAATTAAGTTATTCAGCACCACAAACTGGAAACACTGAATAGAATTCTGTCCTGTCTCATAACACATATTCATCTTGGGTGGCCCCACAAACAGCATAAAACTGATGCTCAGATCTTCAACCAGACTACTTGCCATTAGGCTACAACTTTGGCTATGTGGAATACACTTAATTCATGTAAAAGTAACAGCAAAAGCTTTCTCATTAAATTGACATTAGCCTCTGAATTGAAGGTCCGCATATGTTTGTCCTGAAGATGGCTGCTTGTCAACATTTCTGTTAGCTGCACTGCACCATAGAGTCATGTGAACAAGGTTTGGAATTTTCAGGTTTGTGCATAGGATATATTTTGAGAGCATTTACATGCATTTAGTATTTGTGTTACTGGGAAAGTTTAGTATCTAAGAGTAAATGTAATTAAAATTCTCTCTCTCTGTGTGTGTGTGTGTGTGTGTGTGTGTGTGTGTGTGTGTATTTTAGGGAAGGGTCTACA
>PVJA010041424.1:0-17891 GCA_004027025.1 Myocastor coypus
CAACAACCCTATGAGGTACATATTGGATTAAATAAATGTAAATCTGCCATTCTTGAAGGAAAACAAAACAGAACTTCAGCAATGTTATGTAGTTTGATGTGTTACTGTTCTCGTTTTATAAATGAGAAAAATGACGCATGGAAATACCAACTTGCTTCGTATCATACAGCTAGTAAGTGGAGAACCTAGGATATGAATTAGTTAAGAAGTAGTTATGGAAAGACAAACTGTTTCAGATTTTTCTTTCTTTGTTTCTCTTTTTGGCAAGCCTATCTACAACATATCAAACATGTTAAGCACCCATGTGCCTCATTAAATATAGCTCATCTGGAACTATTTAAGGAGCTAAGCTGTGTGTGGTGGTGCATGTCCATGATCCCAGCACTCGGGAGGCTGAGGCAAGAGGGTCTCCGAGCATTCAAGGCCGCCTGCTCTATGTGGTGTTTGTCTAGTTAGCATCATACAGCTCTGCAATCTCCTATCTACAAACTTTGGGGTTAAATGTACTTCGGAATTTTCCTGAATACCTGGATATTACTTTAATATCCCTGGTAGTATCTGGGGAGCATACCTTAACCAAACACAGACAGATATTTACACTAAATTAGATAAGTGAATACTATAAACAGCCTTACTTCACTTCAAAGGACATGCTGCCACCAAACTTTGAAACTCTTTCTGTATCCAGAGTTCTGTAGACTCTAGAAATGTGTGGTGGAAAGAGCTGGAGTCCGTACCACATTATGCACACATTTGCTTAACTTACATGTCAGATCAGCTTTGAGTATTTGAGAATCAGTCGAATGCTTTCATGTATCAGACATTTTCCAAAGGTCGAGGTATTGGTCAGCTTTATGCTTCCGAGACAAACGATCCAAGGTGTACAACTTAAAGGAGAAAAGGTTTCTTGGCTCATGGCAGAAAAATGTGCAAGAGGAAAGCTCACCTCATGGCAGTGAGGAAACAGAGGGACGGATCCAAAAATAGAGAAGGGGGCTGGGGTAGGATGCACCCTTCAAGGGCTGCTCCCAGCGACTGCTGCCTCCCATGGGGCCACCTGCCAATGGCCCGTTCAGCTCTAAACTCATCAACTGACTGATGGAGTTAGTGCCATTATGATCCAAGCACCTGTCTAGGCCCAGCCTCCCAAGGTCTCTGCCCTGGAGCCAAGCCCTCTATACTGGAATCTTTGAGGGGACATTTCATATTTAAATCTTACGAGTCCCTGAAACATCTCAAGGCACTACCAGAGGATGCCTGAGACCCAGACAGGTGGCATGGTCTAGCCCTGGGATGGGCGTGGGACATAAGATGAGTAGAGATGCTGACACGAGGTCTCCTAAACATTTCTGTCCTCACTCGGTTTCTTCCAGATACAGTGATAAGAGCACAACAGAGGATGATGGATCTCCATGACCCTCAAATATTTAACAGTGGTAAATATCCCATTATGGCATGTACTTAGAGGCAGCATGGGAGCACATCAACCTATGGCTTCATCTACTGGTTCATAGGACAGGGGGAGAACAGAAGCACCCTAATGGTGGCTCAGATCTCCAAGGAAGATCACGAGAGGAGAGCGGTATCTTCTCAAAAGTTATCTTCGCTATTCCCACCTGGCTGACCTGAGAGTCAGCCCCCTGGAGCACAGGGTGCTCCTCAGTGCCTGCAGGTGTCTGCAGATGTCCTGCCCTTCTGTAGAAGGGCCTCTGGCACTGCTGGGGCCCATGCCGGGGACCCCGAGACACACCACTGAACCTGGCAAGGGTCTAAAGCAGGGAGCTGCCAGTGGGTGCTGGCCGAGGAGGAGCAAGCATCCCTTCTGAGTCCTGGGATGGCTCCAGAGTACCCCTCACAGTGCCGAGAACTGGACTCCTGAGGGAAAGCCTTGATGTCTCAATGGTCCTTTCCCCTCCTGTAGTCCATGGCCAGGCTTCAGACTGCTGCTTCTCCTACACTCCGCGTAAGATCCAGTGTAAACTCATGGAAGATTATTTTGAAACAAGTGGTGAGTGCTCCCAGCCAGGAGTCATGTAAGTACCAAACTCACCCACTGTGGGTTGCAGGGAGCCCACAGGCTGTTGATGGGAGATACGGAGGTACAGATAGAACTTTGAATCCTGCCAGGGTAGGGGACAACTTGTGTCCTTACTAGATGCTTGAAGCACATTCCTAGTGAAGAAGAGGAAAGAACAATGGAGGAGAAAGCAGGCAGCAAGCTGCCCAAGGACATGGCCCTGGGTCACTAGGGAGGGTCACTAGGGAGGGCCATGCGCTGGGAGCGGGTCTCTGGGAGGAGCCTGGCCCTGAGTTGCCTTCTGCAGAGAATGGAACAGACAGGCTGTGTTGAGCGGGGAAGCTGAGAGGCCAGAAGGATGGAGCTCCACGTCGCCGCTGCTGAGGACTCTTCACTTCGTAACCATGCTCCTCCTTGTCTTCCAGCTTTCTCACAAAAAAGGGGCAACTTGTCTGTGCTGACCCCCAAAATGTGTCAGTTCAGAACTGCAAAAGAAAGCTGAAGCCAAGAACTGGGACTCTTGCTTGAGCAAAAGGGACACGAGTTGCCAGCCACCTCACCTCCAGCCTGCTGGCCCTCCGATGAGCTTCTTGGCCTGAACTGTTTTAAATTTTTAAATGCTGCCTGAGTTATAAATAAGGCATGTAATAAAGAGTATTCAGTTTTACTTGTCTTGAGTTTTGTGAATAAACCAAAATAAGCCTGGCGTCGTGGTGCACACCTGTAATCCCAGCACTTGGGAGGCTGAGGCAAGAGGTTCAGTGAGAGTTCAAGACCAGCCTGGGATACAAAAGTGAGCTCAAGGCCAGCCTAAACTGCATAGGGAGACCCTGTCTCGAACAAGACCAAAAAAAAAAGGAAGACGAAACCAAAATAAAACTGAAGGAATTGTCAAGTGCCATAGAAATTAAACAAATTTCACGTTTTTTCTTTAGACGGTCAGTCCTTGAAGGCTTAGTTACAGCTTCAGAAGAGATTTTCTTTACCCCTTTGTTTGTTCAAATCATACTACGTTTTACTTTAATATTTGATTTACGATAATTTTTACTAGATTCCTATCTTTCCTGTATTTTTATTAGCCAAAAGAGAAATATTCGTTTTTTATTACTTTTTTTTACATTTTTTTTTCTTGTTTCAGAACTTTTGTTTGTTTATTTATTTATTTTTATGGCCGGCTCAGCCTGCCCTGAGGGCAGGGCTGGTGCAGCATGTGGTGCTGGGGATCAAACTGCGGTCCCTGCAGCCGCCCAAGCTTTCCTAAGCAGGTGCTTTAGACCACTGAGCTATCCTGCCGGGCCCCAGTTTTTCATTACTTTTAATAAGAAATTACAATGTGAGAGTTTCAAAGCAGGTTAGTAATACATTCCCAATAATTGACACAATGCATATTGTTATCCTCATTGTAGTTATACAGAGGACCTGGTGTAGACATGATAAATTTTCTAATGGTTATTAGTACAATAGACTTTTTCTCTTTTCCTAAGAGAAGGTAGTTGTATACATAGTCAAATGTTCCATAATTCCAGTGAGTTACTGGCAAAACCGGCAATGTTGGAAGCTGTTGACTAGAGCCTAGCACAGCATACTAAACTACCTTTATGTTTTATGCATCATGTTTAAACTTTTCTGCTGGGTGGTTAAAGGCAAGTTAAACCAAGACCTCTATAAAAAAAAAAAAAAAAAAACATGTAGTTTTGGTGTCTCCCAAGGTCAGTCAAATCCCTTCAGGATTTACTTTGGAACCATGTGCAGTGCTTTGTAGAACTGTTGTCAGTGTCAGCCATCAGGATGAGTCATGGCCAATGCTTGACCAGTTTGATCTCTGTGAAAACCTGAGAGAATATTTTCTCTTTAGGTGACTCCATAGGCACACTATATAACTTCAATCCTTTTCCTCTGTGGTCCTCTAATCTCCTTGAAGAGAAAATTTGGGAAACCACTGAGTTATAGGATGTTATAGCACAGGTTCTCTTATGTTCTGAGCCCTCACTGACCTTCAAGGGCTAGGGCCAAAATATTGGCTATCCTTGTAGCCCTTCTTTTTCTCTAATTTTTGGTCTGTAAACTTATATTCTTAGCCCTACAGAAGAAACGCTTAGGTATACTATTACTCTAAAACATAGGTGTTTGAACTTTATATTATTGTCTTTCTGAATATCAAATATCTTAGGCTTAACTTAGAATTGGTATTTTCCATCAATCATTGATATTCTAATAAATCCCTATACAATGTGATAAAAGCAGTTACACATTTGTACACAGCTATATAGAAATATAAGCACATACCAAATTTTAGTCTGTCCATCCTTTGGCATTTTTCCTAGTCTCTTACTCTCATTTAATACCCTTTTTTGTTTTCTTGTAAACCAACAATTTACTTGAGAGAGAGTATAACAGTAACTGAAATTACATTGGAAGCAGCACACATCTAAAAGACCAGAATGACAGGCATTCCAAGCATATAAGCATAGTGTTACATATTGCTATCATCAGTGTCCAAAACCTTTTGAGTTTTCTTAGGACCATTGTCTAATTCATTAATGCATAGTTTTGCTCCTGCTATGTTTCCTCTCTTTTCTGCTTCCAGTCACTTTGCCGTTTAACCCTTAAGTCTTTGATTTCCATTCAGCTGCATTATGTCTCTCCATTTTTATTTCTTCTTTTGAGTTCTTATACCCAGGGAGACTATACAATATTTATACATGGAGGTCTGGTTTATTTCACTTATGAGTATATGTTCGAGAACTATTAATTTTTAGTATCTTTTTTTGCACACTTGCACATTAACACCATTTCTTTCTTTCTTTCATCTCTCTTTTTCTTTCCCTCTCTTTCTTTCTCTCTCTCTTTCTCTCTCTCTCTTTCTCTCTCTCTCTCTCTCTCTCTCTCTCTCTCTCTCTCTCTCTCTCTCTCTCTCTCTTTAGGCAAGGCCTTACCATGAATTTTAGGAGGTCTTAAACTCACTTTGCAGAGCAGGCTGACCTCAAACTCGTGATGCTCCTGTCACAGCCTCTAGAGTGCTGGGAATACAGGTGTGCAGCACCACACCAAGCTCCTCTTGTTTCATGCTATATAATAACTCTCCTAAGGACCATTCTTGAAGGACCTTTCATTTTTTAAAGAGGAAAAAACACAATAAAAATGAGACAAAATATCAAAACAAGATGAAAAGGGGGCTGGGGAGCTAGCTCAGAAGAATAAGCACTTCCCTAGCAAGTGCTAAGGCCTGAGTTCAATCCCTGGTTCCATACACACACACACACACACACACACACACACACACACACACACACACAAAAAAAAAAAAAAGATGATAGGAAATTTGGGGCTAGGGTGATAGCTCAGTGGTCTAAGCACCTGCCTGGCAAGCACAAGGACTCAAGTTTGATCCCTGTTACTGCATGCCATGCTGGCATGCCATGATGGCCCTCAAACTGGGTGTGGTACAGGCCTGTAATCTTAGCACTGGGAAGGCTAAGACAGGAGATCACTACGAGTCTGAACTCAGGCCCCACACAACCTTATTCTGAGGCCTGGAACCTGAACCAGGAACAGAGCACATCCCAGACTTGAGCGCATTGGCTAAGCCCAAGACAGAGGGCCGGCTCCAGTGCATGAGGCCTGTGCCTACAGAAAGACTCGCACCCACAGTCCTTCCTTTTGGGGATGGGAGACATTTCTTCCATTCAGTCTTGGCTCTCCCTGCTTCCTTCCCACCACACTCTACAAACATTCAGGATATGAAACTGTTGAGCTATCCACTCCTCTCCTACTTCCTTTCAAAATCTTACTTCCCTTATTATCTTGCCTCAATGATCATTTCTCAATGTTTCCTCACTCCAGGAGCCTCAGACGCCCCTTAGCCAGGCCAGCTTTGCTTCTCCAGTGGTACCAGGGGATGAAGGATGCCACGGCCACCATCTCTGTTCTCCTCCTCTTCATCCCTGTCACCTTAGAACCAAGATTAAATCCTCCTCACATGAGTGAAACGCTTTGCTTTCCTCTCACCTTAGGCCCTGCAAGAGGAAGAAGGAGTGAGGTGGCTGGGGAGGTGAAGAGACCTCTAGGAGGAGATTTGCATCTTTTTAAGCCTGCTTCATCCTCATCTATCCCCTCAGCTCCTCTCTGCTGTGTAACTGTGACCCAACCATGAGGGGACATTATCCCCAGGGATATGAGGAGCCTGCCAAAGTCACTTTATCTGTTGGCTTCCTCAGTTTTGTGCCCAGCAGCCTCCAGCATCAGCTAGCCCTGTGCTGGACCTACAGTGTCCCACTTCATCCATAATGCCAGATTCCAGTGACATCACTGTCACCCTTTGGTGTTTGCTGGAACAGATAACATTTCACATTGAAAGATATCTGAAAAATTAGAAAGCAGCTTGGGAGTGAGAAGAGACACAATAGTCCAGTGTCTGCCCAGGTACCCCTGTGGTCCTTTCTTATTAAAAGGATAAGCCACCTTTATAGGCCATCACCCTTCCACTTTTATCTCATTTCCTCCTCAGAAAATCAAGGAAATGTAAATTATTGTTGAAACAAAGTTACTCTAAAATTAGCAAGACTGGACAGTCTGGTTTGTTTCTCTGAAAAGTCGGTCAGCTGAGAGGACTGAGATGACAGTCAGGTCCCTGTGTAGGCTTGGGACCAAGGGGTCCCTTAGTCCATTCGTTGGATTATGAAGGTCCTACCTGGAATGGTGCTGGATATCAGGATTTGGGCCTTTTTCTTTCCACTCAAGTATCTGGCCACCCTCAGTGACCTCAGGCCACCACAAGACACACTCACATTTCAATCCAGCTTAATCACATAACATGCGCAGATCTGATTTTTCCCCTCCATAAATGCAACAGGGGCTGGTTTATGAAGAGTCACCTCTGGCCTGCCACACCCATCCCCCCATCCCACTACATCCATTATACCATATTCAGGTGTTATGACGCCAGCCCTTCCATCAAGGTAAGACCCATGGCCAGCCTGGGCGTCTCCCTTGATGCCATTATAGCTTTCCAAGGCTTCATGGGCTGCCATTCCCTTACCCTACAGGAAACTAGACATCATGCCAAGCTGAGGGATGCCAGTCTGGGTGGCTTTTCAGGTGTGGTGGCAGGTACTGGGCCCAGAGGACGACCACTCTGTTCAGCATGCTTGAGGACCACGGGGATATGTGGTGGCCAAGGTGCTGGGAAGCTGCTATGTTGGCTGCCACTTCTGGTAACAGCTAGAGAGGCTGGACTAGGGCAACAGGCTGGCATCGCACATGTGGTGGGCCTGGGGTGCTGCATCCCTGAGATCCCTAACAAGGCCACCTCACATAGTGAAGAAAAGGAGGAGCAAGTAGACAGTACCCCAAGACCATACATGTGAACAAAACTGAAAGGGAATGCCAGTAAAAAGAATGTAAAGGTGAAATTGGGTTAGAATTTGGGTGCCCTGACTCTAAGGTCAGGCTCTCAAGATTTGCTGTCAACATCTTTCCCTTTCTGTAGGGCATGGGTTTGGTGGCAACAAGATGACAGACTGGCTGAGTTGTAAAAGGCTCAAGTCAACAGCCTCTGATACTGCCAGATGAGCTGATAATGCACTACTGTTGTGGACTATTGGACTATACGTACAGCTACCTTCTCTTTGTGCAATGAAAAGAAAGTTCTGTACCAATGATGCTTAGACAAGAAATCATGTCTGCATTTGTACTCTGAACAACTAAGACAAACACAACATTCTGCAATGTATTAACTATTGTTAAAAAATAATTATTTTTTTTCTTGTTTCAGAACCTTTATTTGTTTTTTTTTTTTAAGAACCTTTATTTGTTTATTCACTCATTTTCATGGCTGACTCAGCCCACCCCGAGGGCAGGGCCAGCGCAGCATGTGGTGCCAGGGATCGAACCGCGGTCCCCAAAGCCGCCCAAGCTTTCCCAAGCAGGCGCTTTAGACCACTGAGCCATCCCACTGGGCCCCTAAAAAATAATAATTTTTTTAAAAAAATAAAAAAATGATGACAGTCTGGAAGGATCTGGGTCTGGCCTCCAGATGAAAAGCCTATCAGTCTCTGTCTGCATTTCTTTTAAATACTCCAAAGAGGAGACACTTTCTAGAGGAAGGCATACAGGTTACATGACCCTAGTGAACTCACTACACCTCTCTTGAGTCTCTCCCCCCAGGAAGGTTGTGCTTGCTAAGCAGCCCTAGGTTTGATACTTTTCAGCCCTGGAGCTGAAAGTCATGAACCCACTTTTCTGGAGAGGTTGAAGGAAAGGAATGGGGAGGTTGATGATAAAGGAGAGAAAGAGGAGCCAGAAGCCTGTGGAGAGGGAGAAGACAGAGTCCCTCCGAAGCCAAATCTAACTTCTGTGAGGTGATTTCCTGCCTCTCTCTCCACAGCACTCTTGGGTTGTGGAAGAAGCTGAAAATATGAGCTTTAATGAGGGGCCCCACCTCAGTGTCCCCCCACATTTTTCCTCAGGAGGCCCGTCCCACCCAGTGGAGTGCTACTGCTCCTACATTACCCATGCTGTTCCACGTTATCAAATCATGGAATTCTATGAAACCAGCAGCGGGTGTCCCAAATTGGAGTTATGTAGGTGACACCACACACCACACTGGGGGGACAGGGACTAGCTGGGCCTGAGGAGAGGAAGCAGGGAGGGCCTGGCAAGAGACCCGAAACTCCTCCAGGTGTGTCCTGGAGAGGCAACTGAGTGATGATCTAGGGACTCTGGCTAAAATCTGCAAAGTCACCTGGAAGCTGGGCCCATGGGTTAGGGAGGCATCAGGGAAGGGAAGAGAGGCGGGAGGATCTTTCCTGATGGAGAAAGGCTAAGAACTCCGAGGGATAAAGAGCACTTCACTGAGAGGAGCCCAGGCCTGAGCTGCTTCTGACGAAAGAAGGTCGAGGTCAGTGGGGAATGTGGGAAAGCAGGAGGGAGACCAACTTTCTTCTGGATTCTGGTCTCCTTGGTCCGCAATCCCTCTCCTTCTTCCACAGCTTCATCACCAAAGAGGACCATCCTATTTGTGCCAACCCCAAAAGGGAGTGGGTTCAGGACTACCTAAAGGACCTGGAGGAGAATGTTCCAGAAAGGGGCTCAGCTTGGTGACCTAAAGAGAAAAGAAAACGCCAAGGCCCCCTTCCCTGGGCCCTCAGCCCAGAGTTACCCTCCACAAGCTGCTCTACCTTCAATTAAAGACAACTCATGTGCTTCGCTGCCCTTGTTCATTTCTACTGAATTTACTCACAGGCAGTAGGCAGGGGGATACACTGAGCCCAGCCTGGAGGTGGCACCCTCAGCCTCAGGCCTCCCTGTGCAGGACTTTCACCAGGTCAGGCCTGTGCTGGAGGTAGTGGGAAGCTCAGGAGAGTTCGAGAAAGACATGGAGGGTGCAAGTCACCCCCACCCACACTGACAACACCTATCCTTCCGTCAGCCCTCCCCACATTCCAAGCACTCTGCTAAGCAGCCTGTTTGCACCGCCTTATTTGAGCTTCACAATAAGAGAAAGCTAAAACTCACCCACTGATTTTAGAGGTCAGTCTTCATGAAGACCTCTCCTCAGAAGTCAGATGTCAGATTCCTCAGTGTGTGCAGGCACGCATGCATGTGTGCATGGGGGTGCATGTGTGTGTGCGTGTGCACGTGTGCGTGTGTGTGTGTGCAGGTGTGCATGCGTGTGTGTGTGTGTGTGTGTGTGTGTGTGTGTGTGTACTATTCCCAAGGCTTGTCCTCGCTGCCGTCAAGGATAGGAATGGTTCATGCGTGCCTTCACCTGGTCTTTCCCCCCAATTTGCATATATCAGCTTGTACTATCCTGCTTTCTCTCTATCATCCACCAGGTGTAGCAGAGGCCAGACAAGTACCAGGTGCAAAGGAAGAAAGGGAAGGAGAGAAAGAAGGAAAGGAGGAGGGAGGGAGGGAGAGAGGAAGGGAGGGAGGGAGGGAGGGAGAAGGCAGAAAATGAGGAGAGGTCTGTGCACCAAGAACAGGCGCGCACACCTATCCCCAGGGTTCAAGCAGAAGTTGGTTTACATTAGGAAAGAGCGATGGCCACGGAGGGAACCGTGAGCACTCTCTCCTGGCCCCCAGGCTGTCACAGGGAGGGGCTGGGGCTGTGGCAAGGCTGAGAGGGGACCAGAACGTCAAAGGCACAAGGAGGCACTCTCACAACTCTTCACCTTCAGTGAAAACAGGTCAAGGGGGTGCCTCACATACCCCCTGCCTAGCCTCGTGGAAAACCACAGCTCCACCACCACTGCCTGCCTTGAACGCTGCACAAGTGGCTGCATCGTGCTTTCGCGACCTGTGAGCTGTCACGCCAAGCAGCAAGCTTCCTAAGTTTCCACGTTTTCCCTTGTTCTCCTCCCGCCTCCCTTTTCTCTCAACTCGTGCCACAGCTTCCCAGTGCCTCTAAAGCTCACGTTCTGTTCACAGGAACCTCTTCTATATTTTCTCTCACTTCCCTCATGGCTGCCTCCGTTCTCGAACCAGGACCTGAGGTAAGCCCAAAGAGAGAAGATGACAGAGGACAGACTCAGCCAGAGAGCCAGATGGGCAGAAGGGAAAGTACGGAGTATATACGCTGGTTTTCCAGCCCACCGCCGCATACCCTCGCAGGTCAATATTGGCCACAGCTGAAGGCTAGATGAACCTGTGCTCTTCATACCCAGGAGAGATCACCTCAAAATTGACCCAGAGTCCAAGGTCCAAAGAGATCAATAAGAACACTGACAAACCAAGTGCCCCAGCAGCCAATCAGCTGCGCTGTTTCATTGAAACATTAGCAGCATGGTCCGTGACGTACAAGAGTGAGTTCAACCGTTTGTCCCTGGCCTACGCATGGGGGGCATCCTTCACGGAGGCCGCTAGACTGTGCCTCTGCTTCAGTCCGCGCTCTCTCTAACCCTGCATTACGCTCACTTGTCCTAAGGCCAATTAGCAGAGGGAAACTGAGGCATTCAGTTCTGTGCCCCTTCCCCAGCACCAAGACAGGGAGAGGTGAAATGCTGAAAACACATGACTCTGGATCTCAGTACCACACTGCATCCACCTCCTACCCACGGGGCCTTCAGCGGTGCATTCCCCTCTGTAAGTGTCAGCGGCCTGTGGAGAGGCCATCACTCTTCGCCAAGGTGCGGCGCACGCGGTGGCCGACGGCGCACGCTCGCTGCGGGCCTCCGTCCTCTCCTCACATTAGCTCCAGCCCTACCAAGCTCAAGCCTGCAGCAGCCCTCGCCTCCCCCGCCCTCTCTTTCAGCCAATGCAGAGGCCCGGACTTTCTCCTCCTCCCTCACCGCTGCAGTGGTCAGAGTCCTGAGAGCTGAGCCATCGGAGTGTGGGTGACCAGCAGCACAGTGGACACCTCCGCTCAGCGCTCCACTGAAGCTGCACTGCCCTCCTGAAAGGATGAAGGTCTCTGTGGCTGCCCTCACTCTCTTCCTCCTCATCCTCACGACGACTTCCGCGTCCTCTAGCCAGCCAAGTGAGTCCACTTGTTCTTGTAAGGCAGGGAAGAGCAAGGCAGTGGGTGGCTGGCAGAGAGGCAGGGCCCGGAGTGCTGTCAGGTCTCTGGCCGCATGGGCTCCAGATCCTCTGGGGTTGGCCTAGAACCTCCTGGAGGAGGGCTCCTAGGACCTAAGGGGTCCTGAGGAATGATCATGAAGTAGGGGAAGCAGCAAAAGCAGTAGAGAATTCAACAATAAGCGTCTGCAAGGGAGGGGAGGGTCAGGCAAGTGGCAGCGACAGCTTGGAGCTGAGCTGAGCAAGGAGGAGTCTGAATCTAGACACCCCTTCTCCACAGTGGTCAGCACAGACTGCAGGACTATTTATCACCAAATGAGTGCCAGTAGGGAGACTAAGTGTATTTTGGGGAGAATCTATGGTTCTTTTTTCTATACCTTACCTAAGACCAAATAAAGTCTTCAGGAAAGAAAGGGTTTTAGAGCTATGAAAAGCAGGAAAATTGTAACCTATGGAGAATACAGGTTGTTTTGCCCTCTCCGGGTCCCCTGCCTCTACTATCATTTATGAAGGCCTGGTGAAAGAACAGACACAAAGACACTCAGCCCTCCTCTGTACTCACAGATACTCAGCTCTGCTCTGTACCTGCTGTCAGCTGCCCCTGCCCTTTTTGTTTGTTACCCTAAGTAAGGCCTGGCCTGGCTCCACCTGTTTAAACATGCAGGGGAGCAAGGGTCACGTCCACCGTGCAATCTCTCTGCACATTCTCAGGGTGACCTTGGTCTTCATAAACTTTGCTTGAGAACCAGGGATGGGAGCATTAGTTCCAGGGGGGCTATACCCAGGATGGCTTATAGGGGGACTGGATCTACGTGGCAGGAGAGACAGGCAGCTGTGTCATCTGGGGAGGTCAGTCCAGCCAGTGTAGTGGGATCAGACAGCAAAGAAAAGAAAACGGCCCATCCCAATGATGAGTCAGCCAGCTGGAGCTCCCAAGAGCTCCAGATGTGAAGGTGTTAGCATTCTGCCAACTTAGGAGATGGTGAGGCCTGACTTCCTGCCTGTTATCCCCAGCCAAGGAGCAGTCAGGGGAGCTCAAGGGTGACAGTCTGGTCCAGCATCCTGCAAGGGTCACACAAAAGGACAAGAGCCACTTCCAAGGCAAGAAGAGTGGTCATTACTACCATTGACTCCCAATTATAGTAAACTCTGACTGAGCCTTTCTATTTGCCAGGCTCTGAGTTAAGAATCTTCTCGAATATTCCACCACACTCCTATTATAGGATGGGGGGGGTTGTTTGTTTTGGTTTTGCTGTTGTTTGTTTACTCCTTTTTAACGGATGAAGAAACTGGGTCAAGATTCTGACCCAAACTGACTCCAAACCCCAAACCATCCACTTTTTCCTCCTGCTCTAACTCCTCTCACAGTTTTCCCTTCTTAACCTCCTACCCAACGTCTGAATGTCCCCAGGTCTGTCCCCAAGAAGGGTTCATTCATCTTTGTCACTTTCCAAAGCACCAGCTGGTCTAAATACAGAATTCTACTTTTAGCTTGCCTGTTACCCATCAAGCTCTCTCTCTCCAGTCCCTGCTAACAGGAGCTTTGCCATGAGAGGTAGCAGACAGAGGTCGGCGGCCATGGCCTCTTCTTTTGCCTTCGCAGCTCAACTTACAATGCAATTCTTTCAGAAATGCCCGAGTCGGTGAACCCTCCACCCACTTGCTGCCTGAAGCATAATGAGAAGTCCTTGCCGAAGAAATGGGAGGTGGGATACAGACAGGCCCTCACCTGTGCGCTACCAGCCATCATGTTAGCTCCCCACTGTGGGTATTGCTGTGTGAGCAGGAGAGGGATATGGAGGTGGCACTGTGACATACAGGGCCAAGAGGTCACCATGCTGGAAGCAGTGGTGTGGTGGAGAAGGGGTTCAGATGCCAAAACCTGGGATCCATGCCTCATTTTGCCATTTATGCTTCTATCTGCCAACATATGGTGTCATTATTGAAGCCAAGCATGAGGGTGTAGGCTAAGTGACAAAGGATCTGAGGGAAGAGACCCGCGCAAGGGCCCTAAGGAGACTACAAAGACGCTGAGCCCCGTGAGCGGGAGCAGGCTGTGAACTGAGATCCATGCTCCTCCGTAGATCTTGACAATCTGACTCTGCCTCTACAGCTTTGTCACCAAAAGGAACCGAGAAGTCTGTGCCAACCCCAATGACAAATGGGTCCAAGATTACATCAATGACCCCAGCATACCTTTGTTGCCTCACAAGAACGTGGCCTTGAAGACCAGAAGAGAGAGAAGGGCTGGCGCTAGCTCCCCAACTTCCTGATGATCAGGTGTCTATGGAAGCCCAGCTTTGGGGCAGGCAGGAATAAGCCTCTATAAGAACATGAGTAGTCATGGGCAGAGAAATAAGCCAATGATTACAAGTAAAGGAAAAAACATCTTTGTGTTGTTTCAATGTTGGGCAAAGGTCAAAGTGAAGGATCAAAGGTCAAAGAAACACATGCTCAAAACAGACAAGCATCGGGGCTGGGGAAATAGCTCAGGGGCATAAGTGCCTGTCTGGCAAGTGCAAGGTCCTGACTTTGATCCCCCAGTTCCACAAAAAAAAAAAAAAAAAAAGAAAAAAAAAAAAGCAAGCTCAAAACAGACAAGCATCCCTCTTGCTGTCCTGCTTTCAGCTGCTTACTTCAGTCCAATACACCAGCTGTTCCAAATACAGAATTCCACTTCCCAACAGCCAGCCCATTCCACCCTTGAGATCTGGATCCATTGAAAACCCCATAGAACTCTTGATTTTATCCGTCCATCTTTTCCCTTTCCTAGATCTACTCCTTTTTTCACTATCTCTTCTTTAAGAACATAATTTTTAGCTGGGTGTAATGTTCACAGCTGTAATCCCAGAACTCTGGATACCTGATGCAGCAGGACCACAAATTCCATCCCAGTTGAAGCAACTCAGCAAGATCTTGTCTCAAATTTTTAAAAAGGCGCTGGGCATGATGACACATGCCTGTAATCCCAGCACTCAGAAGGCTGAGACAGGAGGATCTTTGCCAAGTTCAACACTAGCCTGGGTTACATAGTGAGTTCAAGATCAGCCTGAACTACATAAAGAGACCCTGTCTCAAAAAAAAAAAAAAAAAAAATTGTGAAGAGCTAGGTTGTAGCTCACCCCCCAGTGCCAAAACAAAACAAAGCGCAATCTTTAGTCCTTCATGAAGGGAAAATTCATATTCTTTTTCACTTTGTTGTAAAAGTGCTGCTCTTTCTCACCATGTTTAGTTTTCTTTGGGTTCCCTGCATAGTGAGGATGCCAGACTCTCAATCCCTTGATTCCACCCTGAGCTTTTCAGGACAGAAAGACTGAAAAGGGTAAGTTCTTGATCCAACCTCAAGCTTCCAAGAAACAAAACATCTCTTACTGCCAATTTACTTTTTCTTCAGGAGAACTTTGTCACAGCTTATTTTCAAGTACCTAACTGCCAATTCAGTTCTTAACTCCACCTTTTTTCTGACGAAACTTAGTCTCAGTTTTCACTGGGGTGGTTGTACATTCCCTTGATTACTTTGTCAAGGTGGGGGCCTGGAGAAATAGCTACACAGCACCAAGAGCAGACACATGCATCCCGTCTTCTCTCTACTCCTTTGTCTCCAGCACAGCAGGAGGGAGCTGCAGCTGAGCCCAACATTCTCCCAAGACTTGCTGTGAAGGCAGTTCCCGGTAGGTAATCAAAAGAAACAAATAAGCATAGCTAGTGATCATTCCAAACACCGTCCAATGAATGGGATTCCAGTAAACTGAGGCACAACTGCCTCCAGTGGTCAGGTAGATACAATCTGTCTCCCCAGCCAAGCTCACACTCATTTACCCAGGGCCAACTGACCAGCTTGGCTCTGTCTGGGAGAGGTGGCGGTTTGGAGGTTTGGATCTGAGCAAGAGGATGCCTGTGGATTCCTGCCTTAAAGTTCTTCTGTGCTGCAACTTGCCCCAGCTCCAGGCCTGGGGTTCAACTGATATTCTTTTTATGCCCATGAGCTCGCCCAGCATCCTAACCATTAACTCTCCCTTTCTTTCTTCTTTCTTTTCTTTCTATGAACTCTTGTTTTACTGTTCCTTTTAGATTATAATATGTCCTTTCTTTTTTTTTTTAAGTATTGGTGGTTGCAGGGTCTCACTATGCAGCTCAGACTCATAGTGATCCGACTGTTTGCAGCCTTCCCAGACCTGGGATTACAGGTATGCACCCCCATACCAGAATGTGAGTCGGCTCTGTGTGCCCCAGGGAAGGGCCAGCGTCATGCAGGACCAGGGATCAAACCTTGTTCCTTGGGCTTGCCAAAGCAGGCACTTAGTCTGCAGAGCTATCTCCCATGCCCTAGAGATGGTATTTTAAGCAGGGACCGGGATGAGAGTGGGGATTTGGAGTTAATGAAAAGCAGCTCTAGTCAGGCTTGATCTTAGGAAAATTGATACGCAGCACCACCCAGTGGTAAAAGTTTAATTTCCTTAAAGGGCTAGCAGACTGTGGTGTGCAAGGAAAACTGTCTTAGGCAAAACTCCAGCTACTAAGATGGGTCTTCCGGTCGCCCATGCCTTCTCATTTTTCCCTGATTCTTCCTCTTTACAGATCCATGCTAAGGACATATTAGATAAATATTTTGCTGTCCTAGATCTTACTTTCTAAGGGATGAGAATGAGAAGCCATACAAAAACACACACATCATGTTCTGTTAAAAAAAGATGAAGCAGGCAGGGTAAGGGTGACAGTGGGGAGCGCAAACATCACTTTGTACTGTGGCTACAACCCACCAGGGAAAGGAACTGCTACTAAGAATCCTAGGCAAGGGCTTAGCACACTGGTCAGCCTCGACTTCCGCCTCCAGGTTGGAAAAATGAACACTTAGCACACAGAACAAAGCCATCATTCCACAAAAGCTATAAACTCAGCAACTGGAACTTAGAAGATTTACAAAGCAGGTAGATGGAGGAGGGCACTGAAGTTTGCAGTGGGCAACAGACGCAGAACGAGTTCCGGTTCTGTACGGCTCTGGCCTGAGAGCAGCTCCAACTGCTGTCCTTGCAGAAGGACACGAGGTCGTCTGAAACTAACAGAAAATGTGTGGTGTTTGTAGACAGATGGACCAGAGACATGAGCCTGAGGCAACAGTGACCATGACAGTGACAACAAAGGGGAATTCCACAAAGAAGTAAAATCTTCAAAAATGAAGTTACGAATTTTTTATATAAACTTATCCAAGTTTAGGGCTGACACGTATAATCCCAACACTCAGGAGGCTGAGGCAGGAAAATCACTGAGAGTTAGAGGCCAGCCTAGGATATATTATAAGTTCAAGGTCAGTTGACACTGCGTAGCAATTTCAAGGCCAACATGAACTGCATAGCAAGACCTTGTCTCAAAATCCCATAATAATAATGTACATCTGAAATTTCAAAAATTTGTGAAATAAAGTTAATTGTAGAGTGGCGATATTAAAGGAAAGGATGAACAACGTTGAAAACATATCAACTAAAATTACATAAGATTAGAAAAGAATGACCAAAATCTCAGAGAATACTGGGATAATTTCAGAAGTTACAACATACAGATACTTAGAGCCAAGGAAGAGAGGAGATGGAGTGCAGTGGGAACGCATATAAAGAAGTAATGACAGGGCCAGCCAGATAGCTCAGCAAACTAAAGTGCCTGCCTAGCCTCAGAATTTGATCCCAGACATGCAGTGCTGGCCCCGCCCCTGGGGCATGCTGAGCCGGGTATTGAGACTGGTGTGGTGGCACTCCCAGCTCTTGGGAGACTGAAAGCCGGAAAATGGAAAATCACTAGGAGTCGATCTATGTAGTGAGACCCTGTAGACCCTGTGGATCCTGTACTAAACACATTAAAAAGTGGGGGGAAGGAAGCAAGAAGTAATGAAAGGGCTGGGGAGATAGTTCAGTATCATAAGCACCTGCCTGGCAAGTGCACAACCCCAAGTTCAGTTCCTGGTGCTGCACAATGCCCCAGCTGGAACCCCGGGTACATTGTGCCAGCCCCAGAATTAGGCATGGTGGCACATGCTTGTAATCCCAGCAAGGGATTACAAGGAGGCTGAGGCAGGAGGATCAGTGCGAGTTCGAGACCAGCCTGGGCTACAAAAGTGAGCTCAAGGCCAGCCTGAACTGCATAGTGAGACCCTGTCTCAAAAAGAAAAAACAAAACAAAAAAAGAGTCCAAACTGCATAGTGAGACCCTATATCAAGAAGAAGAAGAAGGAAGAGGAGGAAGAGGAGGAGGAGGAGGGGAAGGAGGAGGAGGAGGAGAAAGAGGAGAAGGAGGAGGAGAAGGAAGAGGAGAAAGAGGAGGAGAAGGAGAAGAAGGAGAAGGAGAAGGAGGGGGAGGAGGAGGGGGA
>PVJA010041425.1:0-17837 GCA_004027025.1 Myocastor coypus
TTCTATAAGGAGAGAACACTTCTAAAGTCACCATATAAATTCAACATACCCTGATAAGGAAACCAGACAAAAATATCACAAAGAAAAAATATCTAAAGACTAATATGTATTATAAATATTGATAGAAAACTAAACAAAATAGTAGCAAACCAAATCCAGTGCATAAGAAACAGTACAGATATGACCAAATTGAATATATTCCAGGAATTCAAGGCTGCCTTAGCATCTGAAGATCAATTAAGGTAATATATCATAGTAGCATAAAAAACAAAAATCACAAGACACCTTAACAGACACAAAAGTATTTGGCAAACCCAGAATTTTAACATTAAAGATACAAAAAAAAAAAAAAAAAAACCTTAGGGGTAAAAAGAATTTTGTCAACCTAATAAAGAGCACTTAGTGATAGTAACCAGTGCCATAGGTACTTCCGTAAAGATCTGTGCAATAGACTGGAGACTCCAAAGCACAACTACATGTCTAGGTCAATGGTGCCTGGAACATCCCTGGAGAAAGAAGTCTTCAATAAACAACACTGAGATAACTGGGTGCCCATATATAAAATATAGGCCTATGACATATATACAAAGAGACTCAATGGCCCAAGTTCTCACTCTGAAGGCTAAGCCAATAAAGCAATTAGGAAGGGATGTGAGGTAAATCTAAATGATCATAGATTTGGCAAGACACAAAAAGAAAGACTTTTTCAAATGCAGCACCACAGACTGCAGCAGAAAGTAAGGACAAATTGAACAGCACCAAATTAAGAAATTCTATGCTTCCAAGGATGTCACTGAGAAAGTGAAAGGGCAGCCTGATGAGCAATTTTTACCTACAGCACATAAAAAGCTCATATTTCAATGATAAGGAGAAATCATCCTGTTAAAACCAGTGGACAAAGAACTGAAACAGGCTTTGTTCCAAGAATATTATAAAAATGACTGATTAAAATTAAAGAAATGTTCAGCGTTTTAGTCTTTGGGGAAATGCAAGGAAAAAACACAGTGACATAGCATATGACATCCCTAAGATGGTGAGCAATCACTGCAGAATGAGGCCAGAATGCATGGTGGCAAAACCTCCAGACAGGAAGAAGAACTTCATGTGCTGCTATGGGAATGTAGAGCGGGGTGGTCACTTGGGCAACAGGCTGGTAGCTTCTCAAACAACACAGAAAAGAAAGTTTCTCAAAAACTACTGTGCAAACCAGATAACCTCAGCATTATAAACAGAAACAAAAATGCAAATCCACAACAAACACATGAATATTGATAACAGCATCACATCTAACAGCCAAGACGTGGAAGACAATCTTAGCACCCACCAACAAACAATAAAATACAACAAAGTACAATCTATCCATACAATGGCGTGCTATTCAGCTATGGAAAGAACAAAGTGTTAGCTGACACAGGCTACAACTTGTGTGAACTCTGAAAACATGCTGAGTGGAAGAAGCTACTCACAAAAAGTCCACATATCACATTAATTTTATTCATAATAAAGCCCAGAATGCAAAAATCTTAGGGATGGAAAATAAATTACATGGGTCCTTAAGGGCTGTGTGACAGTAGAAAGTGGAACGGCAGAGTTCCTTTGCTTATCTCTGTTCTGGAAGACGCGGTCTTCCTAGGTGGTCCCTAGGTTGCCATCCTCCGGCCTCAGCCTCCTGAGGCTGGGATCACAGGCACGCGCCGACTCACCCAGTTCACTTTTCTCTTTATGCTGATGAAAATGTTCTGAAATTCATGGTAATAACCATAGGTGTAAATATCAAAGTCTATAATAAAACCGTTGAATTGTGTGCTTTTAGTCAGTATGCCATATAGAAGATACTGCAATAGAGCTGCGTAAACATCTCTTCACTTTCCAGTTTATAGAATATACAGAGACAAGCCGGACGTGGTGGTGTACGCCTGTAATCCCAGCACTCGGGAGGCTGAGGCAGGAGGATCAGTGCGAGTTCGAGACCAACCTGGGCTAAAAAAGTGAGCTCAAGGCCAGCCTGAACTGCACAGTGAGACCCTGTCTCAAAAAGACAAAAAAAAAGAATATACAGAGACAAAGAAGCCACAACAAAGTCACACCAAATCTAGTTTGAAAAAAAATCACTGGTGTAACTGATAGGGAAGAAATGCTGTGATATAATACAAGCATGTTGGGAGGAAATAAATGCAGACATTCACACATTGGGATTCTAATTCTAATAAATTTATGATAAAATAAGTAGTTTTGAGACAATGGGAAGAAGTGTGTATATAGGCTGAATGTTGGACAATGTTAATTTTTCTAGTTTTGTTGGGTGAATAATGATGTGTGTTGTTTTAAGTGTCCTTATTGTTTGAATGTATAAGATTATTTACAGGACAAAGGACAAGAAATAGTCCTGGCACATGCTGTAGAATATTTTAAAGGTTGCCTCTTTCCGCTCCTTTCCCACGCTTTTGCCTTCCTGAATAATCAATCCCTAAGACAAGCATGTATATGCCCTTAGCTTGGACAGTGGGTAAGCCACAAAGACGCGCGTGGGCCCCAGTGTGCAGGCAGCACTAGGAGAAGAAAGCACCCCTGGGTGGTAGAGGAGCAGGCAGCAGCAGAGCCCACTGGAGGGTGGTACTCAAGCCACCCTGAAGGCAGCTCAGCCCAGGGGACTGAGGCGGGACCAGGGGAAAGGGTGGCGGGGCTGGGACAGAGTTCAGTGGTAGAGCAAAATTAGAGACTGCCCATCTGGGAATGGTAGGGTCAGAAAGGTGTTCCTGAAGAGGAGGAACAGCAGCTATGACAAGAGAAGGATTCCGTGTGGAGAGCTGGACAAATAAGACCACACGGATAATGGGAGCTGTGAATGTGGAGGAGAAAACACGTATAATGAACTTCATGTTACTGGATCAGAATTAGAAGAATTGCAAGTTCACAGTTCCAAGTATATACAGCTACATTTAGAAATAAATGTAGATATCAATGTACATATGTATGTACATGTGTGTATATGTGTGAACGTGTATACAAGTGTTTGTGTGTGTGTGTGTGTGTGTGTGTGTGTGTGTGGGTGGGTGTGGGTGTGGGTGTGGGTATGTGTACACTAACTCTGTGTAAAGTGGCCTGGAGCCAGCAACGTCTCTCCTATGGTTCAGAGAAGTGTTTCCAATGGCCATGTGTTAGGGCCTCAGTCATCAGCTTGTGGCACTGCTGGGAGGTGGTAGAACCTTTAAGAGATGGAGCCTGCTGAGAGGAAGTTAAGTTTTTAGGGCATGTCCTTAGAGGGGTTGTTTGGATCCTGGGCCCTTTTTTTTTCTATACTTTTTGATTCCTCCACCATACACTCCTGCTATGATGTGCTGCCTTAAGTCGGGCCTAAAGTGGTTGGGCCAAACCACCACGGACCTCTGAAACCACAAGTCAAAAGCAACAGTTATCTCCTGCTGGGTTGATCTCTCAGAAATTTTGTCTCAGTGGTAGGAAGATGCTTGTACAAGCCAAACAAGCACAGACAGTGCCCAGACCTTGGATTCTGATGCCAGTCCCCTTGTAAAGGAACCAAGAGCCCTGTGGAGAAATGCTTGATGGTGGAACTAAGGCCGGGTTAGTGAGCCTGCTGTATGCCTTTGTACTATAGCAAAGGAAGCAGTAACAGGATGAAGAGGATATGTCAGACCAGCACAGACACCAGCCTGAAGGGGCATCAACACAAATGCAGTAACAAATTAAAGCCCACCAAGTGAATTAGAAAACAGTGGCCCAATCTTCCTGACAAAAATAAATGAATGGATAGAACGAAAAGTTTAAGAACCCGAATGTTTAGATATTTGCCAAGTACCTCCCACCATATATGTCTAAATTTCAAATGGAGGAAGAGTAAATCTCCAATAAGGAAACCTTGTAAAGACCTCCTTAATGAAGCAAGCAAATAAAACACGGTCATGTTTTCCTAGTAGGATCCCCTGAAAACATGCCACATTATTTTTGCAGAATGGCAGCATGACATACAACCTAAACCACAGAAAGTGTTGTTCAGCTTTCCATTGCTGTAACAAAACACCTGAGTCAACTGTCATGGCTTAAAACAGTACTGTCTCCCAAAGCATCACATTGAAGTCCTGACACTGGAGAGTGCAGCAACCCTCAGAGTGGGGCCTGTAGAAATGAGTGGATCATGTAGAATTTAACTTCACCTGTGGATGAATGCACAGATGACATCATAACCAATGGCTTTTTTAGGAGGTGGCAAGAGGGAGTGGGTTGTGGGCATATGACCCCAGGGACTATATCTTGATTCCCAGCCCCTTCTTTTCTGGCTCTGGCACCCTGTCACTCTCTGTTCTATCTGTCACCTGGGGCACCATTCCTCTGCCACATCCTCTACAGCCTGACACTGCCTCACTACAAACCAGAATCAGCTGAGCCCGGGACCATCGCCTTAAGCCACTGCAACTGTGAGTCCAAATAGACTTTTATACCTTTTAAATAGGTTCTTACATTAGGAAGCTTTTCATTGCTGTGATTTAAAAAAAAAAGCTGAAAAAAACATTTGAGGGAGCAGAGTTATGTTGGTCTATGGTTTCAGAGACTTTAGCCCTGTTCCCTGCTCCCACCCTGCTGACTTGAGCTGCTGGTGGTGAAGCACACAACAGCAACAGCACCTGGAAGAGGAGGCTCGTTCCCCTCATGGAAACCAGGATTCAAAGAGGGACACACTGGGGTCCCATTGTCCCCAGTGACCCAATTCCTGAAAGTTCTTTAGGCCAGAAACTTGTCAAAGCCCAACAGAAAATCAAAAGTAGCAAACATGACCTAAATGTCAGTTTTCCCTTTGCAACATCAACAAGCAGTACTTTGAATGAGTCAATCAATGAGTGTCACTTTAACCACACTGCTTTGGCATGGCAGTATGGATACTCTGTCGAGAGGACTTTGAACAGAGGCTGCTAGTGATGGGTCTCGGAAACGAGGGAGAGCTGAAGGGCTGGGGCGCTGGTGCCTGTCTTTAAGCTCATCTCTCTTGTATTTTATTGGGTTATATTTTTTGGTGTTGAGTGGATAAATGTGTAAATGGGGTGTTGCTGAGATGGTACTGCTGGGCAAAGACTCCACATCCCTGCCGGCGCTGCGCAGTTCCTGCCCACAAGGAAGACTGATGGAGTTGACACCATGGCTTCCCAGAGAGGCCATGGAGAACCGGTGTGCTTTGCCAGCTCCCCGACTCCTGGGATTCTGTGTGGAGCAGATGGACTCATGGCGAAGGCATCCCACGGGGACACAAAAGGACCTGGTGTGTATCAGGGCTGCAGCTCTGCCAGGTGATGCCAGTGAGAATGCAGATGGTATTTGTTACTCTGGTGCAACCCAGACTGCTTGGATCAAGGAGACTGAAAATAGTGAGGCATTACTCCATGGAAGGGCTAAAGAAATTTTCTTAAATTGACATACACAAGTATGTGGGGCGCAGTGTGCTGCTCCAATCCACATGTGATCATCATCTCTGAGTAGCTGGCGGATCTGTCACCTCACCTGAGCATCACTTCTTTTTAGACAGAACATTCAGAGCTTTCTCTTCCAGATTCCTAACATGTGCAATACATTGTCATTACTACAGTCCCCTACTGTGCAGTATGAGACCAGATTCTTCTTCCTATAATTCTGCACCCTTCATCCAGGCTCTCTCCCTCCCCTCTCCTCCTGCTTCCCAGCCTTTGGTGACCGCCACAGTGCTCCCTTCTTCTACTTCTTTGGATTCCACCTGCCAGTGAGGTCATGTGGCGCTCATCTTTCCATGCCTCGCTTAGTTCACTCAACTATGTTCTGTCCTTTGTCCAGCAGGCTGCGAGTGTAAGGATTCCACCCTTCCTGCAGCTCTGGCTTCTTTCACTGTGCATGTCCCCTGTTTTCTTATCCATCTGCCTGCTAGCTTGGTCCCACATCCTGGCTATTGTGAAAAATGCTGCAGCAGGCATGGGTATGTAGGGTGTCTTGGATGCACTCGTTATCCCCAGGGGTGAGACTGCTGGATCATACTGTAGTTCTACTGTCAACATTCTGGGGACCCTCCATACTGTTTTCCACTGTGGCTGTTCAACTGACACTCCTACCAACAGGGAAGAAGGGCAGACTTCTCTCTTAATCTTTACCACATTTGTTATTTTTATCATATTGATCATTGTTATTTGAATTTGGGTGAGATGATGTTTCAGTGGGATGATTCATGTAAGTATCTCTCCATACACCTGCCAGTTATTCGTGTGCCTTGTTTTGAGAAATGTCTATTTAGGTCTTTTAATTTTCTTTTTTTTTTTTTTGAATGTGTTTTGTGCAGGGTCTATAGGGTGTTCAGGGTCTCACTGAGTAGATCAGACTCACAGTGATTTCAGCCTCCAAGTGCTGGGATTGCAGGTGCATGCCACCACACCCAGTCTCAATTGCCATCTCAGTGCGCCCCTGGGGTGGGGCCAGCATGACATGGGTAAACCCTGGCCACTGTGCTTTGCCTAAGCAGGTGCTTTAGCCCTGGCCACTGTGCTTTGCCTAAGCAGGTGCTTTAGTCTGCTGAGCTATCTGGCCAGCCAGGTCTTTTAATTTTTAATTTGATTATTTTCTATTGAGTTTAACTCTTCCCATGTTCTGGATATTAATCCTTTACCAGATGAGCACTTTCTGAATATGGTCTGCCATGCTTAGGCTGTCTCTTTACTCTATTAAATTTTTCCTTTGCTACATAGAATGCTTTTAATATTTTTCTTTTAATAAGCAATAACAAGGGGACAGTTTCACAACACATTAGTTGTACAACCAAAGTAATTAACACAATTCACATTGTTGTCTTCATAGTAGTTGTTCTGAGTACAAGATGCAGACATGATGATTTTTCTAAACACTATTGGTACAAGTATTTCTTCTCAATGAACTAACAGGTGTATGTGCGTGTGTGTGTGTGTGTGCGCGCGCGCGCGCACACGCGTGCGCGTGTGCAGGGTCTCACTATGCAGCCCAGATTCATAGTGATCCTCCTCATTTCTGCATCCCTAGTGCTGGGATTACAGATGTGTGCCACCAGGTCAGACTCCATCACCAGCTTAGCGCAGCCAAGGGCAGGGCCGGCATGGCATTTGGTGCCAGGGACCAAATCCTGGCCCCTGTGCTTACCTAAGCAGAAGCTTAGTCTGCTGAGCTATACCGCCAGTCCTAGAAGCCTTTCAATATAATGCAAGCCCATTTGTCTATTTTGTATTTGGTTGCTTGTGTTTTTTGGACTTTTACCCAAAACAATATTTTCAGGTTTTAAAATTACTCTGAGGATAAAGGAAAAACTTAGCAAATGAGGAAAGGCTGAGCTTTCACTGCAATTTTATGATTTAATAAGGAATAAACCCCCCACTATGTGCACCAAACATGCAATGAACTAAGGCCAACTGAATGAGGTCCAGTCACCGTGGCCCATCCAGACCTGTGCACAGCGCCCACCCATATGCTGGCCTTGTGAGGCGGTTGGCGTCAGTCAGTGAGTGACTTGGGGGACAGCTATGGACATAGGCAGGCTGACTGATTTAGAAGGCATTGTCAAGGGGAAAAGAGGGGAGTCCAGACTGTTCCCTGGGGTTCTCCCAGTCACCAGCTCTTTTCAACTGCTGTGTCAGTATTCTCAGCTCCTGACCACGGAGGCTCAGAAGCAGCCACGGATGGCCCTTGTCACCTGGCCCACAGACTCGGGCAGGATGGGAGAGCTGGCAGGTGGGGGAGACTCCAAGTGATTTTAGATGCAGACTCATTCTACATCCTTCTTCTGCTGAGTAACCTGCTCTGCCAAGTTCCCTCCTTTATCGTCAGGGACCTACTGATTGCCATGGAAATCAGATGAATAAATATTGAAGAGAATGTGTTCGCTGTCTATTTTGGTGTCTCCACAGCAAGGAAGTGGAGTTACATTTTAAATTAAGTCTCCTGTTTCCAGAGTCTTCTCAGCTCCAGCTAGCCTCCATATAGGGTCAGTTAAACTAGTTCATCAGCTTGAGCTAGCAGCCCCACCCTGACAGCCTTTGGTAGGTCTGACTCAGCAAACATTCTCAAAGGCACAACAGATTTCTCCTCCAAGCTTAAAATTGCATGGATAGCGATACTTTGAGTACTGGCTTGAGTGGACACCTGGTCTAACCGTATCACAGTGTCACAGTGCCATACCCCATGTTCTACACTTTCTTGCTCCAGCTTGTGAATGTGTAATGGATATATTATTATTGCTGCATATCCCTTTTTAAATCATTCTTTGGTGCATGAGCCTCAGTGAATTAAAAACTTAATTAGCTTTGTTCTATATCATGACATATTTAGGTAGAATTTTTAACATTTCATGCTTTAAATACCAAACATTTTCAACTATAATATTTGTATTTCTACAGAGTGGCTTGCATATTTTCTCTATCTTCTTTTAGATAATCACTCCTAAATTGTCCCACACCTTATGAAAGTAGAAGGAGCCCTGGGCTAATTGTGTTTAGAAACCTTACTTGTGAGTCTGTATCTGCTAAGAGGTGCAATCCTTGCCCTACCCCTACCCCAGCACAGGGACATTCTTGGAGACTCAGTTCTCAGCCTGTAGGAGTCTAAGTTGATCAAATATCCACCCACCGTTAAAATGCTACTGTACAACAGATACTATTCCAAGGGTCAAGGAGTTCAGCAGTAAACAACGTTCTACCTTTATGGAGATTATGGTCTATTTAGTACCAGGGACCATTGTAATGTGAGAGAAGTTTTAAGGATGAAGAGACAGGGGCTGGTTTGGCATTGATTCAAATGAAGAGGCAACATGGTTCCCAGCAGGGTTCTCACTTCTATGAGAACCTACTGCCAGACTGCTCTGACAGAAAGGGAGCTCAGGCAGTGAGTCAGGCTGTAAGAATGGACACAGTGTGACTCGTCACCTGCCAGCCCACCACTCAGTTCCTGCAGTGCACCCCCCCCCCAGAGACCCATGGCCTAGTGGAAGGGGGAGCAAATCTATAAGTAAATTAGCAAATGCTTGTTTGTGATAAGCATATTAAAGCAACAATAAATGAGAATAAAGACGAGGGAAGTATCCAAAAGATCTAGTTAGGGTAAAAATCGGATCAGATTCCCTGATAAGCCCTCTCGGGTATGGAATAAGCCTCACTTATGCTAAGGGGTAAGTGTGACCCCACTCTCTTGATAACCAGACCAGCTGAGCACACACACATAAGCAACAAAGACAATTGCAATGGACTTCACTTATGAAAATATACTCCAAAAAATCTTTCAGACAAGATTGGGCGCCATGGCTCAGCGGTCTAAATTGCCTGCTTAAGCACACTTAGGTAACTGCAGGGACCATGGTTTGAATATGGTCCCTGCTATGCCAGCCCCACCCCCAGGGCAGGCTGAGCTGGTATACATATATATATATATATATATGTGTGTGTGTGTGTGTGTATATATATACATACATATATATATATATGTATATATATATTCTTTCAGAGAATCTAACAAGATATTTCATATTTGTTACATGCCAATACAGAGTAGCATTTGTTTAAAAAAAAAAAAACTCTGTTTTTTGCCAGCCAAATAGCTCAGTGGATTAAAGCACCTGCAAGCAGGCACAGGGGCTGGGGGCTTAATCCCCAGGCCTGTGGTGCCAGCCCTGTCCCCAGGGCATGCTGAAACAGCAATTGAGACTGGGCATGGTGGCATGCACCTGTAATTCCAGCTCTTGGGAGGCTGTAATCAAACAGATCACTATGAGTCTGATCTAGTAATGAGACCCTGAACACCCTGTAGACCCTTCCCTAAGATACAAAAACAAAACAAAACAGAAGCCGGGCATGGTGGCTCACGCCTGTAATCCCAGCACTCGGGAGGCTGAGGCAGGAGGATTGGTGTGAGTTCGAGACCAGCCTGGGCTACAAAAGTGAGCTCAAGGCCAGCCTCAACTGCATAGCGAGACCCTGTCTCAAAAAGACAAAAAACAAAACAAACAAACAAAAAAAAAAACAACAAAACAAAACAGAGTAGCATTTGTAATAGAATCATGACATCAGAAAAAAAAGTTCTGCCCATCTAACTCTCATTTTAATGGGTTTACGAAAACAATACATTATTATCTCAAAAGATGCCCCAGTGGCATTTAATATACTTTGACACCTATATATGATAAAAGTAATTATGTAATGATGCACATATTACTTCTACTAGAGCAGAATTTTTCTTTCTAAATGGTTTACAGATAGGTACTGGGTGCCAAAAATGATATCTGGCAGTCAGTCTATATGTGTTGAATAAACAGATGAATGAATTCCTTTTAAAAGCTGACAAGAACAACATACCAACACCCTGCTGCAAATCTTCCCCTTTTTCTTTTCCCTCTTCCTCCTCCTCCTCCTCCTCCTCCTCCTCCTTCTTCTCCCATTACTCTTACTTGTATCCCATAGTAAGAGACAAGATCTTACTATGTATCACTGGCTAGGTTCAAACTCATGTAGATCTTCCTGTTTTAGCCTCTTGAGTGCTGGGATTACAGCGTGGACCACTGTGCCCCGATCAAACCTTCTTAATGGAACAGAATCTTGAAATCTTCCCTTTTAGGTGGGAGCAGATAAGGGTATCCTGTCCTAGTCAATGTCTAAGCAGTGTGGCAGAACAGATGTAAGGATGGTCATGGCAGGCAGGAGACAGATTACCACCAATGTTTGCAAAGGCAGGGTCAATGTTCCAGGAAAAGTGCTGGAATTGAAATGTCTAGACCCAAGATCACACCACATTTTCTTTCTACTGTAATTATTGTTGAAAAAACAGTAACTGAAATAATTTGTCCTTTTCAACAGGTAGGCAGACACTCTAGGAAACAATCTAAAAAAATAAACAGAAGAACTTTTCTTGAGGGAACTTAAAAGCTCTATTAAAGACACATTAGGGCTGGCGAGATAGCTCAGTGGACTAAGCCCCGATTTAGGTAAGTGCAGGGATCAGGGTTCGATTCCCAGCACTACATGCTGTGCCAACCCTGTCGTCTTAGTGTTATTTAGGAGACTTGAAAATGTGATTCTGAATAAAAAATAAGGGTTTAAGAAAAACTAAGACCATTTGGATAAAGGAGAGTCAGTCAACATGAAGGGCTCATATTGCCTGATGTAAGGCAGCTTCAGCATTCTGATAATTAGAACAGGACAGTGCCTGCATGAGGAACAAGCAAGCAGACCAGCAGAACACACTGGACAGTGCAAAGGAAACGCCGCGGTACAGAGGGTTCAGAGTGTTGCAGAAGTAAATAGTAACTGCTATGGTTTGTTTCTAGGTGTCCCGCCAAAGCCTCATGCAGTCATGGGGTGGCTTCTAGAATTTGTAATTAATTATTGGGAGAATGGGTGCTGTACCTCTCCTGGGGCAGGTGATTTGAAGGTCAGTGTAAAGAAGAAAGAAAAGTTAGCTGCTTAAGCTACTGCTACCTCTCCTCTCTCTCTTGCTCTTAGCTGTCACCATGAAAGGTTATCCTTTGCCACGTGCCAGTCTGCCTCGAAACCAGCTGAATATGGGATGAAACCTCCAGTAACTGCGAGCTAAATAAACCTTTCCTTCTCTCAGTTTGAGTGTCAGGTATTTGTCCTAGCAACCAGAGAAAAGTAACTAAGACAAAATTTGGTACCAGGAGTGAGGTCATTGCTATAACTAAACCTGACCATATGGATCATGAGTGTTTGGAAATGGCTTATGAAAAGAGATTTTTAAAAAAGGTTCAAAGGTGTTGCCTACTTGTGAAGAGATTAAAAAAAAAAAAAAAAACTTTTGGCTGTTCTGTAGGGAAGATTTTGGTCAGAGCTCAGACCAGAAGACCGACAGAAGGCCTGCCTGCAAAGACCACCCTGGGAGGTTTTTGCTGGGAAGATGGATACATTGGTTGTTGGACTCCTGATCATTTGTGTTTTGACTTTAACAGAAAAGTTGTCTACATTTTGTGTGTGTCCAGGAACTTGGCCTAAGAGTGAGTTTAGGCATGGTGGACTGATTAATCTGTCAAAAGATATTTCAAAGCAGCCAAATATTGGGGCGGTGGCATGGCTGTTATTGGGAGCTTTTAGCCAGATTTATGTTGAGAATCAAGAGCAAGGAGCCCAGAAAGAGGATTTAAAATGTGAGTTTGGCCAGAAAGGAAGCACCAATAAAACCATAGACTGCAAAGAGAGAGCTAAGAGAATCTCCATTGCTAAGAAGAAACCAGAGAATGGAAAAGATGGCCTGAGGACATCACAGGAGGTGGCAGGTCTCCACTTGTTGCAGCCTCAGAATTGCAAAGGTCAGGGTCTTTGCCTTGAGGGAAAAGCTGCTTAGCCCTTTGTTCTAACTTTAAAAATTTAAAAAAAAAATTTTTTTCTTGTTTCAGAACTTTTGTTTTGCTTATTTATTTCAAACTGCAGTCCCTGCAGCCACCTAAGCTTTCCTAAACAGGCTCTTTAGACCACTGAGCCATTTTGCCGGGCCCTAGCCCTTTGTTCTAGGATGGTGTCAGTGGCCAAACCAGGTTCCAGAATGGCACCAGCATGGAGAATTTATTCCTCAGAATCAGGATCAGAGTGCTCAGTGATCCATACACTCAACCCGTACAGCCAAGAGAGAAGGAAGCCTGGCTACTGCTCCACCTGGCAACAGATTTTGGTATCATCCACATGGCAGTGGTTCTAGGTACACTGATAGTACAAGAGTTCTGAGGCTAAAAAGGTTTCCACCTCAATTTCAGAAGGCCTGGGAGGCCAGACAGTGTGCTCCTGAGAGGGCAGTGTGTAAAGCTGTGTGTGAGAAGCCTATTCAGTGAAAACCCCAAAAAGTTTATAAAAGCAAGAAACATAGATTATCTAAGGGACACTGCACAGAAGGAGTAAAGCCAGCCTAAGAAAGAAGCCATGAGAGCTACAACTACCAAGAGTGCTGTAGAGGTATAGCCACACAGAGCTTACAATTTGCCACAGATTGCTTCAGATATTTCATGAAGACATACAAAATTTAATGTTGGCCCTTCTGGATTCTGGGCTTGTCTTGGTCCCACTGCTTGAAATCCTGCTGTGTGTAACTTTTAAAATGGTAATGTATATCTTGTGCCTTTAAATGTTAAAGGTTTTTAAATTTTCATTTGTATAGAGGCTCACAGAGACTTGGGACTTGGACTTTTCAGCAATGCTGAAACTTTGGGGACTTTGGCAACTCTTAGAGATGGACTAAAATGTCTTTTGCATAAGGGATGTGTATGAGTCTTTGGGGGTCCAGGGGCAGAATGTTATGGTTTGCTTCTAGGTGTCCCCCCAAAGTCTCATGAAGTCATGGGGCAGCTTCTGGAACTTCTAGCTGATTATTGTGGAAAATGGGTGCTGCACCTCCCCTGAGGCAGGTGATTTGCATGTCAATGTAAGGAAGGAAGAAAAGTTAGATACTTGAGCTGCTGCTACCTCTCCTCTCTCTCTTGCTCTTAGCTTCTGCTATGAGAGGTTGCCCTCTGTCATGTGCCACTCTGCCTTGGAGCCAGCTAAATATAAACTGGAGCCTCTAGTAAAAGTGAACTAAATCAATCTTTCCTTCCTTCATTTTGAGTGTGAGGTATTTGTCCCAGCAATGAGAGAAGAGCAGCAAAGACAGTGAAACCAAAATGGGCTTACTACATGGAGACCAAAATGTTGGGTATCTATTTATAATGTATTCAAAAGAACCACCAGTTGTGAAACCTAATTGTGAAAGATGAAAGTGTGAAACTAATAGATGAAAATATTAGAATATGGCATATTTGCAATTTATGGATAGAGAAAAATGTAAAAACAGAAAAGCAAATATTGATGGATTTGGTTATGTTCCAAAGAAAGATTTGTATTTGTTTTTGTTGTTGTTGATATTACTGTTTTTGAGATAGGGTCTCACTATGTAGTGGAGGCTGGCCTTGAGCTTACTATGTAGCCTAGGCTAGCCTCAAACTCGCAGTAATCCTCCTGCTTCAGCCTCTCACTAGTACTGGAACTAGAGGCATGTGCCACCACACCCAGCAAATCTCCTTAATAAATAATATCACAGACAAAATAACCATAAAGCCAAAAAAGATTTAAAAAAATTCAATAAGGGGCCCGGCGGAATGGCTCAGTGGTCTAAAGCCCCTGCTTGGGAAAGCTTGGGCAGCTTCAGGGACCACAGTTCGATTCCCGGCACCACATGCTGCGCCAGCCCTGCCCTGAGGGCAGGCTGAGCCGGCCATAAAAATGATTGAATAAACAAATAAAGGTTCTGAAGCAAGAAAAAAAAAATAAATTATTTTTAAAATTCAATAAGAGAAGTCATTAAAAAAAATCAAAAGCATGAGGAAAAAAATAAGAGCATAAAATTCCCAGGAGATGCCTAATCTAGACTGCTGTTCTGCTAATGACAGGCACTGCAAAAATTACAAATCGGACCCCAGACCTCCTTGTATTCTGTACTCCCACTGTTAGCAAAGCCACAGTGACGCTGGAGGAGGGGCAAGGCTGGTGTGGGTCTCTATGACCCAGTTAATGCAGAACAACTACAAACCCTCATGAAACTAAATATGTTCAGTTCCACTGACCCAAAACTCTACTTCTCAGACCTGTCCCAGAGAGATTAACCCTGGTACAGAGAGAAACACGCATGAGGTTTTTAGCGGCTTAGACATCCCTGCTCCCCAAAGCTGAGCAAAGGAATGTCTACATGAGAGGACAGGCAGCCTACTGAAGTAATAAACTGATGTACAGAAAATCTCAAAGAGCCTGCTGGGGTGAAGCAAAGGTATATACAGACACAGTAGGCTAGAAGGAAATAGTCACATTCATTAGAGGAAGTAGTTGCTCCAGCGGAGAGGAAAAGGGAACTGGGAAGACACCAATATCTAAAGAGCATCGCAAGTGGAAGTGTGCGTGCACCTCAGTCTATACCCCCGGGTAACAGTCTCCTGGGTAACCCTGCTCCTACCCCTACCTGACCGCACCACCACCCACTGAAACAGTGTTCAAGTCCAACTGAAGACTAAAGTTTCACTTCTCCTATCAGTCGCTTAAGTGCTTCTATATAAATAATTCTACTTTGCTTAACTTTTTTCAACAGATAAGAAGATTTAAATAATTATGGAATCTACTCCATGGCTACATTGAATTAATTACACTTAATTAAACTGTGAGCATTTATTGGACCATGCCCCAGGTCAAGTCAAATGTATGTGTTGGAGGGAAGGTCAATAATTCAGCCCAGGCACAGAATTACCCAGAAAGTAGAATTATCCACCTGAACAGCCAGGAGGGGCTAAACTCAGTGTCACTAGTTGAAGATAAGTACAGCTGACCAGAAGGTCCCACCCGTGCCTCACCGTGCCTTCGGGGTCCACCAGCAGCAAGTGTTTAGCCTGGCCGTTGTGCATGCCAGTGAGAACAAAGGAGCCGGGGTTGGTGGTACTCTTTCTGACCAAGAAGTCTCCGTCTTTCTCCAGCAGCCCCTCAGCCTCTTTCCTGCTCATCTCTCCTTGGTACCAAGGCTCAGCATGCAGTTCCTCCAGTATCTTGGCATCTGGAGCTCTGGGTGAAACGGGGCTGATGCACTCCACGGAGGCAGCCTTGCTCAACATGGGCCCCAGGGCCTGGTTCTTGAGAGCAACTTCGAAAGGCTCTGTCAACAACAACATTGTCCAGCAAAGAGTCAATATCCAGGAGGTAGGAAATCATAAAAATGTCACGCAGGAGATGCAAATGTGCCCCCACCTCCTCCAGAGTAGGTAAGACTAGAGAAAGCTGAATGGCTGAAAAGATAGGACTCAGCAAAACAGGAGTTTAAAAGCACACCCTAAAGTTTGGTTTGCTGTTCTGGGTGGGTCACAAACTGACTCAATCAAGAGAGTGAGTTATGTGTGTGGAGGCCATTTGTGGTGTGTGGAGGCTGTGGGTGAGCTCCTGGCAGATGGAGCTACAGGTGGCCAGAAGGCCCAGCAAAGATGGCGTCAAACAGATTCCGTGAAAGAAGAATCGGTGCCCAAGGCCAGGCACCCGGAGACTCAACAAATGAAGCTTTTAGACTATGGAGACTCGCACACCCAGATGTAAGACATCTGTGCCCCTCTAAAGAATGGCTCCATCACCATTATTATCATTTTCCAATCACCATTGTCATCACCATCCGCACCTTACAGCCAACATTCCCAGCACCAACATCGTTGCTCACCCACATTGTCACCCCATGACCAGGGTCGCCACCAGCACCTATCACAAGCACCATGGTCATCCCTATCATTGCCATCACCACTGTCACTACCGTCACTGCTAGTACTTAATCCCCGTGGTTCAAGAGAAACAAATCTGGGCTCTATTTCTATAATTTTCAAAAACCTCCAGCATTTCTAAGGCTCTTTCTGCTCTGTTTCCTGTCCTCTGGTTCCAGGAGAAGGAGTAGAAATTAATCAGTGGCTCTTATCTTTCTCAAATCCCAGCCAAGTTCTGTAGAACTCTCCTTGGGAGCCTGGTAAAATGAAAAAAATTAAGTAGGAAAAAGATAATATGAAAACCGAAGTAGAGGCTTACTGCTTTGATCTGCAACTTGGGGAAGTGGCTTGGTGTTACGGTTTGTATCTACTTGTTTCCCCATAGCCTCATGCAGTCATGGGGCGGGGACTTCTAGAGTTTGAGATTAAGTTGTGATCCACTGGGATTATGGGTTTGGGTACTGCTGGGATTATGAGTGTGAGTCCTTCCCAGCCTGAGGCGGACAGCCTGAATCCAACTTAAGGGAGACAGACCTCCTCTCTGCAGCCACTGTTGCTGCTGCTCCTCCCTTTGCTTTCTTGCTCTTTGCTGCCGCCACGAAAGGTTGCTCTCTGCCACATGCCCCTCGGTCTCGGAGCCAGCTGAGTATGGACTCAAACCTCCAGTAACTGTGAGCTAAATAAACCTTTTGTTCCTTCATCTTGGGTGTCGGGTATTTGTCCCAGCAATGAGATTAACTGAGACACTTGGGTTATTTCCACACTGTTTATTTTTATTTATTTATTTATTTATTTATTTATTTATTTATTTGTTTATTTATTATTTATTTACTTATTTATATTTTCTTGTTTCAGAACTTTTGTTTATTTGTTTATTTTTATGGCTGGCTCTGCCTGCCCTGAGGGCAGGGCTGGTGTAGCATGCAGTGCCGGGGGGAGGGGGATGGGGGGATTGAACCGTGCTCCCTGCAGCTGCCTAAGCTTTCCTAAGCAGGTGCTTTAGACCACTGAGCCATCCCGCCAGGCCCCTCCACACTGTTTAAATGAAGGGCTAGGAGTAAATATTCTGTAAGGTACTTTTAAATATTAAGTTTCAACAGTTCTTCTGGCTCAGGTGCTTTTTGCTAAAATGGGACTACTTAGTGTCTATGTGGAGAACGCGTCTGTCACTGTCCTGCCTTGAGGTGTCACATCGGCACTTGGCCTCGGCATCACCCATGTGGGAGCAGCAGGTGTCAGACCAGCAAGGCTGCCTCTGTAGGCTGTAAAGCTACTTAACTTCTTGGGTTCTATTTCCATTTCCATAAAATAGCTGCAGCAACAACAGCTGTAGTATCTACCTGTAGGGTGATTGATAAGTTTAAATAAAATAGGTGCCTCCCATGCAGACGACACTCATTCAGCGCTTGGCTCTTTTCCCACCTCCTTGGCCTGTCAAGTTCTTAAGTGATCAAAAACTTCAAGTTATAACACTTTTAGTGAGTTTTGGAAGCTCTTTACAAATTTGTAAAAAACAATTTCCACTTTTCTTTCATTTCAGCTTGCAAATGACTTCATTTTTCCAATCCTCATGACAAGCAAAAAGCCCAGACTGTGTGTCTCA
>PVJA010041426.1:0-11972 GCA_004027025.1 Myocastor coypus
TAGCCGGGCGTGGTGGCTCACACCTGTAATCCCAGCACTTGGGAGGCTGAGGCAGGAGGATCATTGTGAGTTCGAGACCAGCCTGGGCTACAAAAGTGAGCTCAAAGCCAGCCTGAACTGCATAGTGAGACCCTGTCTCAAAAAGACAAAAAAAAAGAAAATAGAATTTTATGTAAAGGACATAAAAGAGGGCCTGACTAAATGGAGAGAGATACTTTTTTGGATGGGAACACTGTTTCATGAAAATGTTGATTTTTCCCTTTTTTTGTTTGGTTGTTTGGTTTTTTTGGTTTTGTTTGTTGTTGTTTCTTTGTTTTTTTAAAATGCAATGTTTTGCCGGGCATGGTGGCACACGCCTGTAATCCCAGCACTAGGGAGGCTGAGGCAGGAGGATCAGTGTGAGTTCCAGACCAGCCTGGGCTACAAAAGTGAGCTCAAGGCCAGCCTCAACTGCATAGCGAGACCCTGTCTCAAAAAGACAAAAAAAAAAAAAAAAAGAGAGAGAGAGAGAACTGGGAGTGACCTGTTTATCAGTACATCAGCCCAGTTGTACCTGACACTGAGGTCTTAAGATGGGTTTGTTTTGTGCAGCCCTCTTTCCTAAGTTCCCAGGTACCCTCCTACAAGGCTAATATAATGCTTCTTGTCCCCAGACGTAGTATTACTAAAGAAAGAATAATATAGTCAAACTTCAGTTTAATGTATTTTGTATAGAGTCTTACTATGTAGCTCAGACTTGTAGTGATCCCCCTGTTTTCAGCCTCCCCAGTGTTGGGATTACAGGCATGCACCATCTCACCTGGTCTTGTAGCCCAGCACACCCAGGGGCTGAGTTAGCATGGCATGTGATCCTGAGATCAATGCTTGCCAAAGCAGGCACTTAGTCCACTGAGCATGTCCTTTAAACAGATATTTATGTGCCAGTTGCATAACTGAATGTATAATTACCATGCGATATAATCTGCATTTTATCTTACAATTAGTAGTCATTCTAAGGCAGAAATCCTGGTCTAAATATATAATGGTTGATGGGGCCCAGCAGGATGGCTCAGTGGTCTAAAGCGTCTGCTTAGGAAAGCTTAGGCGGCTGCAGGGACTGTGGTTCAATCCCCGGCACCACATGCTGCGCCAGCCCTGCCCTCAGGGCAGGCTGAGCCAGCCATAAAAATAAATAAATAAAAGTTTATAAATAAATTATAAAAGTTTATAAATAAATAAACAAAAGTTCTGAAACAAGAAAAAAAAATTTTTTTAATTTAAATATATATATATATATATATATATATATATATATATATATAATGGTTGACTTTTAAAAAAAAAAAAAGGAAAGGAAGCTGAGCATGGTGGCACACACCTGTAGTCCCAGCACTTGGGAGGCTGAGGCAGGAAGATCAGTGCGAGTTCAAGACCAGCCTGGGCTACAAAAGTGAGGTCAAGGCCAGCGTGAACCACATAGCTAGACTCTGTCTCGAAAAAAAAAAAAGGAAAACCCTGCAGTTTTTCTCCCTGTGTGTGTCTCTCTGATTGATTGATTGATTGATTGATTGATTGATTGATTTGGTACAGGGTCTCACTATGCAGCTCACACTCAGAGTCATCCTCATGTCTCAGCCTCCCCAGCACTGGGATTACAGGCATGCTTCGCCACACCCAGTTTTGTCGGCCACCACAGTGTGCCCAGACTTCTCAGAACCAGCACAGCATGTGGTACCAAGGATTGAACCCAGATCCTTGAGCTTGCCAGACAGGTGCTTAGATTGCAGAACTATCTCCCAGCTCCTTTTTTTTGTCTTTTTGAGGCAAGAGTTTCAGGCTGGTCTTAAACTCACTTTTATAGCCCAGGATGACTGCAAACTCAAAGCAATCTTCCTGCCTCAGCTTCCCAAGTGCTGGGATTACAAGTATGCTTTGCTATGCCCAGCAAAAAGCTGACAAAAAGTTTACATAACTATTAAAATGGAAAAATACTTTTGTAATTAGAGAAGTTAAGCTTTTTTGTTTTTCTTGGGGACTTTTTGTTTGGTTCATTTTTTCTTTTTTTGTACAGCTCAGTCTGCCCTGAGGGCAGGGCTGGCAGAGCTTGTGGTCCATGATCAAATTGAGGTCCCTGTACTTGCCTAAGCTTGCCTAAGAAGGTGCTTTAGACCACTGAACTATCTTGCTGGCCATTTGATTGGTTTTTGAAACAGTCTCACTATGTAGTTCAGGTTGACCTCAAAATTGAGGTGATCCTCTTGCCTCAGCCTCCCAGGCATTAAGGTTAGAAATATGCACCACCATCCCTACATAGAGAGACCCTGTCTCAAAGACAGGAAGAGAGGGAGGCAGGCAGGCAGGCAAAACAGGGAGGGAGGGAATGAATACAGAATAAGGATATTTAACTACAGAACTTGCCATATCTACTGCTGAAAAGTTGACATGATTGTGGAATGAAGTGGTCTGTATAGTGTGTTTCTAAAATTGAACATAAAGGGGCAGCCAGATAGCTCAGCAGACTAAATCACCAGCTTAGGCAGAGCAGAGAACACAGCAGCCTATGTGCTTTGCTGGCCTTGCCCCTGGGGCATGCTGAGAAGGCAAATGAGACTGGGCATGGTGACACAAGCCTGTAATCTGAGCACTTGGGAGCCTGAAAACAGGAAAATCACTGAGTCTGATCTATTTAGTGAGACCCCATAGACCCTGTACTAAATATATGTATATATATATATATATATATATATATATATATATATATATATATATGGAGAGAGAGAACATATAGCCAATTAAGAATTTTTTTTTTAATGTTGTATCTTAGTATAGGGTCTCACTACATAGGTCAGACTCCTAGTGATCTGTATTTTTTTGTTTATGGCTGGCTCAACCTGCCCTGGGGGTGGGGCTGGTGCAGCGTGTGGTGCCCAGGACTGAACCGCAGTCCCAGTGGGTGGTTGCCTAAGTTTTCCTAAGCAGGTGCTTTAGACTGCTGATCCATCTCAGTTGCTGTCTCAGCAAGACAGTGAGCCCCAGGGGCAGGGCTGGCACTGCATGCCGAGTATGGAACCTGGCCACTGCGCTCTGCCTAAGCAGGTGATTTAGTCCACTGAGCTGTCTGACTGGCCCTGTCAGTTAAGACTTAAACAAAAGCAAACAAAAAGATAGTGAATGTAATCATTGTATACTAAAAATATGTACTAATAAAAAAAGTTTAAATTAGGAAATGAAATATTGACCTTGTGAATTTTTTCTTTGTACACTGTGGATAAACCTGTGTCTTTGTACAGTCTCATCACAGGCTTTATCATTTAGCTTGCACCCTAGTCCAGTTGCAGCATCACAACTGCTTAAATTATAGCATCCTAAGAAGTACACAAATTATAACACTTTACTTGGTTTTCATAAATAAAATCAGAAGTCTTCCTCATAATTACTGAGTAATACTTTGGTAGGTGAGGGAGTAGTAATACAGATTGAGCACAGGGCCTTCAGATGGAACATTACAACCTTTCTTAAAATTTGAGATGGGCTGACTGTACTGGTCAGCCTTTCCACTCTGCCTCAGGCTTCCAAGAAGCTGGAATTACAGGTGTGTGACTATACCTGGCGTTAACAGTTTTAACAGTAGTGTAGTGTTATACTGCATGGGTAGCCACTAATTTAATGGATCCTCTGTTGTTGGACCTGGAGAGTATCTTCTGAATGAGTTATCTTGTGTGTGATCACATGTAAAGGTGATGGTTACAAGAGGCAAATCATGCATCATTCAAGTTAGCTGTCTTTCTCCTACTTGTTCCCACTTTTGACTTGTGTTTTGTTTTATGTGGGGTTTTATTACCCTAGTGATTCCTAGACTGAAGAAATCTGTGTTTACCTTCTAACACAAAGCATACTCGTTCTATAAGTCCTAGACTCTTTCTTTCTTTCTCTTTCTTTCTTTTTTGTACAGGCAATCAAACTCGGTACCTTGCATAGGCGCATGCACTGCTGAGCTATCTCACTAGTGGCATTGTGTTAAGTAAATAAGCCTATAAGAACATTTATGTCAGGGCCAGGGAGATAGTTCAGGGACATGGTGCCTGCCTGGTGAGTACAAGGTCCTGAGTTCAATCCCCAGTTCTGCAAAAAAATAAAAATTTATGCCACCTTTCCTTTTATTTGACAGATACAGAAAATTGAAGGATTAATATCATATCGGGACCCTCATTTTTGGCGTCATTCTGCCAGTATTGTGGCAGGAACAATTCATATACAGGTAACACCTGATGTGCTGGAACAGAGAATAGTACAACAGGTAACCTTTTGTTTTTATAATTTAAGGTAATTCATACATAAAGTGCACTCACAGGGCCCGGCAGGATGGCTCAGAGGTCTAAAACACCTGCTTGGGAAAGCTTGGGCGGCTTCAGGGACCACAGTTCGATCCTGGGCACCACATGCTGCACCAGCCCTGCCCTCAGGGAGGGCTGAGCCAGCCATAAAAAATGAGTAAATAAACAGACAAAGGTTCTGAAACAAGAAAAAAATAAAATAAAACTTCTTTAAAAAGAAAAAAACTGCACACACATTCATTATACAGCTCAGTAGTTACTTTTAAAAAGTCTTTTGGGGCTGGGAATATAGCTCCATGGCACAAGTGCCTGCCTGGCAAGTACAAGGTCGTCAATTTGATCCCCGGCACCACATGCCGCACCAGCCCCACCCCTAGGCAGGCTGAGCAGGCCATAATATAAAAAAAAAAAAAATCATTTATCCATTTTGGTTCCCAGAAGAAATATTATTATAAATAATATTGTAAATGTATCTCTAGAGCCAGGAGTGGTGGCACACACCTGTAATCCCAGCACTCGGGAGGCTGAGGCAGGAGGATTGGTGTGAGTTCGAGACCAGCCTGGGCTACAAAAAGTGAGCTCAAGGCCAGCCTGAACTGCATAGCAAGACCCTGTCTCAAAAAGACCAAACAAACAAATGTATCTAAATGAATAGGGCCTCAGATGTAGCTCAGCCACAGAACTCCTGCCTGGCAAGTACAAGGCGCTGAACTCAATACCTGGTGCCAAAAGGAAAGAAAAATTAATTAATAACCAAGTTGGCCGGGCGTGGTGGCTCACGCCTGTAATCCCAGCACTCTGGAGGCTGAGGCAGGAGGATTGGTGCGAGTTCGAGACCAGCCTGGGCTACAAAAGTGAGCTCAAGGCCAGCCTGAACTGCATAGCGAGACCCTGTCTCAAAAAGAAAAAAAAAAACCAAGTTGGCAGAGCATATGCTGTATGTGGATATTTGGATATGTGAATCAAAATTGTTACAGAGTCTCTACACAGTTCAGACTTGTAGTCATCGTCCTGTTTTCGGCCTCCCTAGTGGTGAGATTACAGAAGTGCACCACAACACTTAGATCCAGTAGCCTGCTGAGCATGCCCATGGTTGGGGCCTGTGGTTCAAGGATGGAACTCCAGTCCCTGGGCTTGCCTAAGCAGGTGCTTAGTCTGCTGAGTTCTCACCAACCCAAGATGGTTGTTTTAAAACTAAAATTAGGCTTGGCATGGTCATGCACACCTTTAAACCCCAGTACTCAGGAGGCTGAGGCAGCACGATTGTTGTAAGTTGAAGAGTAGCCTGAGCAACAAAGTGAGCTTAAAGCCAGCCTGAACTGCTCAGCAAGATGCTGTTTCAAAAAGACAAAAATAAATAAATGCAAATAAAATTAAAATTAAAAGACAGCTGAGGATATAGCTCAGTGCAGAGGCCATCTGTTCAATCCCTATCCAAAAAAAAGTTTGTTATAAGAGGTGGAGCGTGGCAGCATAAGCATCTGCCGGGTGAGTGCAAGGTCACAGGTACTATGTGCCATGCACTACAGAGACCTGACTTATAATGACCCTCCTGTTTTTTTAGCCTCCCAAGTGCTTGGATTACAGGCATGCACCACCTGACCCAGTCTCCATTGCTGTCTCTATGCTCAAACCCTTTGCCCCACCCTGCATCTGCCTAAACAGGCACTTTAATTCACTGAGCTATCTAGCCAGCCTCAAAATGAATAAGTAATAAAGAAAGAAATAGTTCCACAACCTAAGTCAAATGTGCCAACATGAAACCATAGATATTTTTTCTTCTGTACTTTCATGTCAGGTTAGGGCTGATCTGAATGCAGTAAGGCCTCCAACTAATGGAGCACAGCCAGTCACAGATTTCTGCATTGCTTCTCCACTCCCACTGCTTCATTTATTAGTCTAAAATAAACAAATGTCAGGTTGGTAATTTAATGACCTTCCTAGAGAGTCACTGAACATTTTGACTGAACAGTAAATTATTACTGTGAAGCTTTAGTGTGACTATAATTATATTAATTATTTAAGACATATTAAATGCCTAAATGTCTTTTAAATGTTTGGGTTTTATAACAGGTTACAACAATACTTAAAGATGCTGGAGTAAACAATTTAACAATTCAAGTAGAAAAAGAGGCCTACTTTCAACATATGTCTGGCCTAAGTACAGGATTTCATGATGTTCTTGCTATGACAAAACAAATGGAGTCTATGAAATACTGCAAAGATGGGACTTACATCATGTGAGACCTCACAGGAGTGTCTGGATGTCGGCAGCGGACATTAAATAACTCGGTGTTTGTAGTAGTGCTTAAAGGACAAAAATTGCACCTAATTGTACAAAACTTTGTAAAGCTCACTACTACTTGGACATTGGATCAAGGAATCTTCTTAAAGAAAATTTAAATACAGAATAAAACATTGGGCCGGTGAGATGGCTTAGCAGTCTAAAGCGCCTGCATAGGAAAACTTAGGCAACTACAGGGACTGCGGTTTGATTCCTGACACCACATGCTGCACAAGCCCCACCCCCAAGGCAAGCTGGCCATAAAAAATAAAATAAAATAAAAATATATAAACCTTAAAAAAAGCAAAGAATAAAATATTATTGGTTCAAGAAAAATAATTACATTTGAGTTATGTGTATGAAAGGAACTTTAACTTTTGAGTGAACGTTCTATATCACATCATCTTCAAAAATGGACACATGATGTATTCTTTTTTTTTTTTTTTTTTTTAATCTTTTGGTACTGGAAATCATCACACGACCTCGCATCTGCCCAGCATGCACTGTGCCACTGAGCTGTATCTCTGGCCCAATGATGAATTCTAATGAAGACCAAAATTACTTCTGGTTACTTTCTGCCAGAAAGTATCTCCATTGTAAATATGTATTTATATGTTTATTACTAATGCCCAAATGAAAAATTTTTAGTCAAATTTTTTGCATAGCCTAAAGATAAACTAGGAATAAAAATTCTATATTTATGGATTTTCTGTATATAAAACTGGTTTCTAATTATAATTTAAGTCCATTAAAATCTGTCTTGCCATTTCAAATGTAAACTAAATTATTTAGGTGAAACTGCAACCATTGATTTAAGTAATGAAAACAGGGAAATATACAATTTTTGATGTATTATAAGGCCAACCACTGTAAAATAAATTCTTTTTACTTTTGGTAATTTTTGCAAATGAATAATTAATTGATTAGGGTTAAGAACTCAAGCTAAGTGGTGTCTGTATTACCCACTCCCTTTTCACCCTCATTCAGAGTGAATCTTCTGTCTCCTCATACCACTGGCCTTCCTGGCCGCTGTGAGGCAGCCTGTCCTTTAAAAGCATCATTGCATCTTCTGTGTCATAGAAGAGCCCACTGGGAATAATGGCCTGCTCAGGGTTGCATATTCTACAAATAAAGATAGCTATTTTCTAATTTGGGGGAGAGGCAGATATATTTTAAAAATTCAAAGAATAGCTGTATCAAGGTATAACAGGAGAACTTGCCCATAAGCCTTTGGGCAATGAAATTAAAGTGCCCTATAGTTACTTTCCATGGTGATACCTAATTTATATCTCTACTTCCAATGTTAATTTTATGCCTAGTCTGAAACACTTCTATGATAAACATAATTTATTAACCCTGAAGGTTACTGTCTAGAAGATTTTTTGTTGTGTATTTAGGAACATTGAATATTTTTATTCTTCTCCAAATTTTGATAAATAGGATGAATTTAGTATGGTTACTATTTTCTTTCTTATTGGTACCATAATGACAAATGTGTTATACATCATATTTAATATGTGAGGAGTTTGAAAATTGGTTATTTTGATATTCCTTTTCTTCTTGCACATTTTTTGGTCCAAAATCTTTGGAACACTTTTTTTTTTTTTTTTTTTTTTTTTTTTTTGCGGGACCGGAATTTGAGCTGATGACCTTGCACTTGCCAGGCAGACACTTGTGCCATGGAGCTATCTCTCTGGCCCTAAAATCATGTTTTTTTTTTTTTTGTTTTTTTGTTTTTTGCAGTACCAGGAATTGAACTCAGGACTCTGCACTTGCCAGACAAGCACTTATTCTACTGAGCTATCTTCCCAGCCCTAAATTTGTTTTACTTTATTCATTTATTTATATTATGGCCAGTTCAGCCTGCCCTGAGGGTGGGGCTGGCACAGCATGTGGTGCCAAGGATCTAGCCACAGTCCCAAGGTTGCCTAAGCTTGCCTAAGCAGGTGCTTTAGACCACTGAGCTATCTCGCCAACCCCCACATTAAAATTTTTGAGTGGTGTGAAAATCATTGCATATTCTTACTTTTTCTTTTGAGACAGGGTCTGTTCTGCATATTCAAGTTATAACTCAATTTTATATATTTAAGCAGATGCTGAGGTAAAATAATTATACCAGTGCTAAAAGTGTCATTTCCCCAAAAAGACAAAAAAAAAAAAAAAAAAAAAAAAAAAAAAAAAAGCCGGGCGTGGTGGCTCACGCCTGTAATCCCAGCACTTGGGAGGCTGAGGCAGGAGGATCGTTGTGAGTTGGAGACCAGCCTGGGCTACAAAAGTGAGCTCAAAGCCAGCCTGAGCTGCACTGTGAGACCCTGTCTCAAAAAGACAAAAAAAAAAAGTGTCATTTCCCATGGTGACACATGCCTCTACTCTCAGCACACTCATTTTTAGAATGAATTTTCAGAATGAAATTTTTCTTGTAAATTATAGTTTCAAGAGAGCTGGCCAAATAGCTCATCAGATTAAAAAACCTGCTTAGAGGCTGGGGCCACGGATTGAATCCTCCACCTACCATGCCAGCCCCGCCCCTGGGGCACACTGAGAAGGCAGTTGAGACTGGGTGTGGCAGCATGCACCTGTAATCTCAGCTTGTGGGAGGCTGAACACAGGCGGATCCGATCTCCATAGTGACACCCTGTAGACTCTGTACTGAAATACAAAAATAACAATATCAATTACAATGGTAAAATTTGGATTTTCTAATCAAAATGTTTGTGCCTTGGTTCTTTTATGTCTTGTCTTTTTTTTTTTTGGCAGAATCTTACTATGTAGTACAACCAGGCATTGAACTCACCAGGTAGCCCTGGCTGGACTCAAAACTCTTGTCAAGCCGGGCGTGGTGGCTCACGCCTGTAATCCCAGCACTTGGGAGGCTGAGGCAGGAGGATCGCTGCGAGTTCGAGACCAGCCTGGGCTACAAAAGTGAGCTCAAAGCCAGCCTGAACTGCACAGTGAGATCCTCTCTCAAAAAGCCAAAAAAAAAAAAAAAAAAACTCTTGTCAATCCACCTGCCTCAGCCTCCCAAGTGCTGGGATCACAGGCGTGCACTCCATGCCTTGCTGTATCTTGGTTCTTAGAACTACAGCATGGTTTCTGACTCAGATGCTAATAAGTGGCTATCATGTTGTGTGCATATGCAAACACTATTAAGTTATATTTCTTTCATTTTCTGATAATTTTGAGACATTTTCCATGTAATAAAGTTCACAGTATTCAATTTAGTGAAATAGGCTACATATGGAGCAACTGGAACTCAATGCCAAAATGGGTCATACACCCACCATGACTCAGCAGTTCTGCTCCTGGGTATTTACCCATAATGAGTAGAAATCTACTCACAAAACAACTTGTCCAAGAATGCAGGCCAAGGATTTAGCTCAGTGGCACAAGTGGCTAGGTGGCAAGCACACAGTTTGAATTCAATCCCCTGTACTGCAAAAAAAAAAGACTACCGCTGACCAAGTATGGTGGCACACAGCTGTAATCCAAGCACTTGAGAAGCTTCTGAAGCAGGAGAATCACTGTGAATTCAGGGCCTGCCTGGGCTACAAAGTTCAATGCCATCCTGAACTATATAATAAGTCTATCTCAAAAAAAAAAAAAAAAAAAAAGAAGAAGAATTAAGAATATACATATTACCAGATGGGAGCTACAAAGCCAGCCTGGACTATACAGTGAGCCTGCCCCTGCCATACAAAAGGAAAATGTGCATATATAATAAACAGCATGGTAGCACATGCCTGTAGCACTCAAGAGTTTAAGGTGGGAAGATGGCTATGAGTTGAAGGCCAGCCTTTTTGTGTCTCAAAAGAAAATGACCTAAAAGATCATCAAGCCGGGCATGGTGGCATATACCTGTAATCTCAGCACTTGGGAGGCTGAGGCAGGAGGATCAATTTGAGCTCAAGACCAGCCTGAACTGCATAGCAAGACCTTGTCTCAAAAAGACAAAGAAAATAATAATAATAATAAGACCATCAAGAAAATAGAGTCCCGGTGGGCCAGCAAGATGGCTCAGTGGTCTAAGCACTTGCTTAGGAAAACTTAGGCAACCATAGGGACCAAGGTTCAATTCCTGGCACCACATGCTGTGCCAGCCCCACCCCAGGACAGGCTGAGCTGGCCATAATAAAGAAAAATAATTTTGTAAAATTCTCACTTCAGGGGAAAAGAAAAAGAAAGCAATGTTTATTGAAAGTGTTAATGTTTAATTGTTTGATCAATCTTATATACCTATATCTATCTAAACTGATCTGATGATGAAAATATGTAATATAACCATTGTTAAATTTAAATAATAAAAAAAAATTCTCACTTCATACAATATAAATGAATCTCAAAAACATGTTCAGGGAGAGAGTCTGGGCCCTGAAGTTCACTGGGCTATTCCAGTGACCTGAGGTGCTGACAGCACAGGCACAAGAAGCGATCAGCATGTGTTTTCCACACTCTTCTAGAAAAGCATCTCAACAAATGCAGTCAGAGTCTGATCTGGGTCTCAGAAAGCTACAGTTCTCCCAGGAGCTCTAAAGGAATCTATTTCCTTGATCATTTGGGTTCCTGACTGAGTTCAGTCTTTCTGGATCGAGGACTAAAATCGGGCTTCATTGCTGGTGTCCTGCCTCAGCTTCCCCCATCTGTGAAGCCAATGAGATCAGGTCGCTTGGCCTCTCCTGATTTGAGCCCTCTAGCCATCTCCCACTCAGCACCCTGGATGGGCCCATCGGCCACTGTGGAGGGCTGTGCAATTATCATGGGGCCTGATAACCCAGGATACCCTGCCCGGCCCAAGGCATGCAAGGTCCCTTTTACCAAGGTAATATCATTGCCCACAGCCATGTAGCTGGAGGATAGGGTATTGTGGGAAGGGCAGGAACACCTGTGTAGAGTAAAGAAGTTCCAAAACTTAGGGTGGCAGTGGGTCACACAGGTAGACAACTGTCACATCTTTCTAATTAGAATTAACTTTACAGGGGCTGGTGAGATGACTCAGCAGTCTAAAGTGCTTGCTTAGGCAAGCTTAGGCAACCACAGGGATGTGGTTTGATCCCCAACACCACATGCTGTGCCAGCCCCACCCCCAGGGCAGGCTGAGCCAGCTATAATATAAATAAATAAATAAAGTTTTAAAAAATCATTTAAAATGTTTTTTTAAAAAAAGAATTAACTTTACAATATTGCATTTTCTTGTTTAGGCTTTCTGGATTATTTTGGCTTGCTTGTAATAATTTGTTTAGGGACTACTTAGTGATAGGGATCACATTGGCATTTTACATGATCATTTCATGGGTTTTTCTTTCCTGGCACCCAGGTGTTGTTGTATATGAATTCTGCTTTACTAACCAAGTTTTTTGTTTGTTTGTTTGTTTTTGGAC